>JAZGLO010005346.1:0-28996 GCA_036873155.1 Biomphalaria sudanica
TCTTTACATCCAAACACAATCAAGCTTTACCTCCGTATACAATCCCTCTTTACCTACGTATAAAATCACTCTTTACCTCCAAACACAATCAAGCTTCACCTCCGTACACAATCAAGCTTTACCTCCGTATACAATCCCTCTTTACCTACGTACACAATCAAGCTTTACCTCCGTATACAATCAAGCTTTACCTCCAAACACAATCAAGCTTTACCTCCGTACACAATCAAGCTTTACCTCCAAACACAATCAAGCTTTACCTCCGTACACAATCCCTCTTTACCTCCGTACACAATCCCTCTTTACCTCCGTACACAATCAAGCTTTACCTCCGTATACAATCACTCTTTACCTCCAAACACAATCACTCTTTACCTCCAAACACAATCAAGCTTTACCTCCGTATACAATCAAGCTTTACCTCCGTACACAATCAAGCTTTACCTCCGTATACAATCAAGCTTTACCTCCGTATACAATCAAGCTTTACCTCCAAACACAATCAAGCTTTACCTCCGTACACAATCAAGCTTTACCTCCGTACACAATCAAGCTTTACCTCCGTATACAATCCCTCTTTACCTCCGTACACTATGTCGATAACTTATAAAGACTTGTCCAGAACGTCTACTGACGTATCACGTGATTCAATCAATAAACAAGGCGCGAATTTGTTTCTTTGCGATGGGACAGATGTGTCACGCGTTCGTTGAACGTACATTCATGACATGGTAACGGTGTAATTGAAAACTTATATATCGGTATAACTGTAAGCTGCTTTTTGTAAACTAATACAACCGTGTAAGTGTAAGCTGTAATTTGTGAAATAATCCTCGTAACCGTTATAAGAAGTAAGTTTGCATGAATTAAATAAAGAGTTAGGACTGTTATGGTAATGACTCGCAGCTGTCTAATGTGAAAATTGTTGTAGTAACTGATTTTCAACCGACAAGATCTCTGGTTTCATGCAAGTCAAAACACGTCTGGCTCTCTAGGTCACACCATAGTAAGATATGTGGATCACTTGTTAATTCCTGGCAGATAGCAACTACAAGATGACAATATATTGATGTGTAGCTGCAAATACAGTTGCAGATCTGAATGCTATAAGACCTTTTTCTACTTACAATGCTTAACTGATACTACATCGGTAGACTGTATTTATACATCTACTTTCTTCTAACGACTGTTAGTTACTCGAGAGACACAGAGAGAGAGAGAGAGAGAGAGTTACTCGGGAGACACACAGAGAGAGAGAGAGAGTTACTCGAGAGACACACAGAGAGAGAGAGAGAGAGAGAGTTACTCGAGAGACACAGAGAGAGAGAGAGAGAGGGTTACTCGAGAGACACAGAGAGAGAGAGTTACTCGAGAGAGAGAGAGAGCGAGAGAGGAGAACATAAAATTCAGGTATATCCGATCAAAGGAAACCTTTCCTCTCTTCTCCATACTCAGACCTGACAAAATTTTTACTATACATTAATAGTGCTGTTGTGGCTGCTAGGAATAGCGAAAGACAGGCCTACACTCAAATCTAACTCTGTCAATATAGAAATCCTCGTGTTCACCTTATCTTTGTTTACGTCCACATTACCCCCATTTCTGTAACTGCAAGAGTTTGGTGCAGCAGCAAGAAACCAATTGCTGCCAGAGTAGCACGCTCACACTCGCACCACTTTGTAATCCTTCAACAGTTCATCTACACCAGTAGATCTTAACCTGTTGTTTTTTATTCTCTAGGGTAACCCATGACAAGATCAGTTTTATTTCTGTATACCACTTCTATTTCCACCTCGACAGACATTCAGAGCTTCTTTTTACGATTATAGGGTTGTATCAATCCTACAAGTACACCAAACGTCGGCAGAATGCCATCGAAGTGTACGCCTACTTCAGGATGATAAAAGGTCGGCATGTATCTCTCCAACCATCATAAATGCACAAGTGAAGTTCATGTACTGAATAGGACAACGTGAAATGTGTTCACAGTTTGTGCGGCTCATCCAACGTGTATTCTCTGGGTTCACTATTCGTTTAGAGAATGTATATCGAACATCAGTTCACCTACAAACAAACTCAGTACAACACAAACATTTAGTGGACTATTGGGCTACTATTAAAATTGTATTACTGTGAACTGAACAGTATTTACAAAGAGAGCTATAAAGTGTCCGCTAGTTTCACATTCCAGTGGACGACATATTATTTCTAATTGTACTTTTGTTTGAACCACTTGCACATTCTGTTCTTTAGTTACATCAACATTTCACCAGCCTCGTTTTGTTTCTCATTCATGGGTTCATTTTTCTACGCGTCTCTTATTACCACGTGACATGCACACACATAGGGGCTACGGAGCATGGATTAAACATACAACCTAGGGGAAATAATAAATGGATTAAACATACGACATAGGGGTTACAACATATGGATTAGACATACGACATAGGGGCTATAATATATGTCTTAAACATACGACATAGGGGCTACAACATATGGATTAAACATACGACATAGGGGCTATAATATATGTCTTAAACATACGACATAGGGGCTAGAACATATGGATTAAACATACAACATAGGGCTACAACATATAAATTAAATATACGACAAAGGAGCTACAACATATGGATTAAACATACGACAAAGGAGCTACAACATATGGATTAAACATACGATATAGGGGCTACAACATATGGATTAAACATACAACATAGGGGCTACAACACATGGATTAAACATACGACAAAGGAGCTACAACATATGGATTAAACATACGACATAGGGGCTACGACATATGGATTAAACATACGACATAGGTGCTACAACATATGCATTAAACATACGACATAGGGGCTATAATATATGTCTTAAACATACGAATAGGGGCTACAACATATGGATTAAACATACGACAAAGGAGCTACAACATATGGATTAAACATACGACATAGGGGCTATAATATATGTCTTAAACATACGACATAAGGGCTACGACATATGGATTAAACATACGACATAGGGGCTACAACTTATGGATTAAACATACGACATAAGGGCTACAATATAGGGTCTACTGATTGAAACCCGCTTGGTTGTACTGATTGAAGAACCCAATGTTTCCGAAGTGCTATTTGTCACCTTCAGTTTACTTTAAAAGTGTCACCGCACATTCCCATGTCTCTAGTCCAAACAGTATTTGTTTTCTATACAATATTTGGTTTCCCAAGGCAAGGGAACACTTCACTGTCTCTCTTCTTTCCTTTTCTTTTCAGTCCTTGCCGTTTTCTTTCTTTTTGTTACTCTCTTCCTCCCTTGTAACGCGCCCATGATTACTCACTAATCTATATCTGCCCCTCCGACCAGTGTAGTGAATAAAGTTACCAGTCCAGCCATTCTAGGATGTGCCCTCTACTGAATAACATTAATGTTACACCACTCTCTCCCCAATTACGTCTCTTGCGTCCCCCCAAGGGCACACCATCAACATTCACACGATTGGTCTAGAAAGGAAAAAAACTCGATGTGATCTACAGAGGAAGACAGTGATGGACACGGAGATAGGAAGAGACAAAGAGTATTGAAAAATGTCTTCCTAACGAGACTAATCTATCAAAAGATCTGATAAAATGATTTTTTTTTAAATACTAAATTAGTCTAACATTAAATAATACAGTACCTGGTAAATAGTAACTATTAGATCAATCAAATATTCTAGTCCAACTACAGTAAAAGGTCGCTTATCCGGATGTCAAACACCCGGACTGCCTCTTTTAGCGGCCCTCGAGAGGGGAAAACGTGCTAATAGTTATGTCCGTCTGTCCGTCCCGTTTAGATCTAATAAATTAGAAAAAAAATATTGAAAATCCGATATCATGATAATTTATTTAGATGTTACAAAGTTCTGATGCAACGGCTACTTCTTTGTTTTCAAGAAGCAAACTGTTTAGTTTTTAAAATGAACTATGTAAGCAGTTGTTGTTGTTTTTTCTTCATTAAAAGACACCACTTTTAAATGAAAACTTAAGGGAAGGGAAGTTTTAAAAAAAAAGTTCACATACTTCTTCATTAATTACTCTGGCTTCATTCAAAGATTCGCGCATTGGTACAAAAACAATTGCGTCCAAGGTCACGACAGAAAAATATTAATGACTAGCTATTAAATATCTTTTATAATTATTAACTTATAGAATAAAATGTTCATTCAATTTTTTTTAAAAGGGGCTTTTTATAGCAACTTCGCTTTTAATGTATGTCTGTAAAAAAAAAAGGACTATTTTTAGTAATTGCAATTGACATATCCTCCCAATACGCTTGATGACAATCTAGATAAATAGAACCCAGATTCAGATTTAAATCTAAGTTAATTAATAATTTGAAAAAAAAACAAAACAAAAAAAAACTTGCATCTATAAATTATTCAGGTAATAGCTCAGATCCTGACAGCTTTGGAGTGCAGATTTATGAACTCTAAGTCTACGGGTAGGATCTTATGACTAAATGAGTAAAAACCGGACGTGGACGCATAATATAATCTTGAGGATTTAATCATTTGAATTAAAAATGTTAGAGACAATTATCTGTATTCATCAATCTTCTTTGTTAGATCTAGAGTTTACATATTCTAGCCTTAGACTAGAGTTGACTAGTCATTATAAATATACATCTAGAACCATCCTTTCACATTGGCATATCAGATGGGGGCCGCCTCTGAGTTTGTATTATCACACAAACTCTCCTTGAAATTTGTGTTGTTGTTGTTTTATAATACGGTATTTAAGTGGTCTAGATGATGTGCAGCGAAAGATCAGCAATTATTTTGCTCAATAATGGTAGATTTACATACGGAGCGATACCCAGTTTTTGTTTTTTCTTTTGTGTTTCTTTTGTTAGTTTAGCTCTCATGTATGTTATCCTAGAAAATACAAGCCAGAGAGAAAGAATACACTTCAACGAAAAGTAATAATATGATGGTCAAAGCAGAAAATATATATATTCTTGTTAACATTAAATATTCATATTTGGAATAGAAGATTCAAACTGTAAAATAAAATCTACTATTAATGTCAGGATACCGTACATGTGGAAAGCTTAGGCATAAAACAATAGGTCGCAATTTTAAAAACGCGTGTTTTGGTTCATTTCTCTCAGAACTAATTACTATTGGCATCAGTGGATTAAAGATTTTCTGATAGGGAGAGAACAAACTGTAATAATAAATGGCTCTAAATCAACACCAATAACAGTAAACTCAGGTGTACCTCAAGGAACAGTCTTGGGTCCACTACTATTTTTAATTTACATAAATGATTTACCAAATTGCATTAGTTCAGGAACAAAAGTCAGATTATTTGCAGACGATTGCATAATATATAGAACAATAAAAACAAAACAAGACACAGAGAATTAGATGAATTACAGAAATGGGAATCAAACTGGAGCATGTCTTTCCACCCAGAAAAATGTCAGTTGTTAAGAGTAACAAAAAAACTAAAACAAATTAATTCCACTTATCTTATTCATGGCAAACCAGTAGCACAGACTAAAAACTCAAAATACCTAGGTGTTATAATAAATGAAAAACTGTCATGGAATCCACATATTGATGAAACTATAAAAAAATCCAACAAAGCATTAGGGTTTATTAAAAGAAATTTCTATAAATCAAATAAGAACATAAAACTAAAATGTTATTTAACCTTGGTTAGGCCAATAATAGAATATGCATCCACCGTGTGGGACCCCTCAACTCAAGAAAACATTAAGAAACTGGAACAAACACAAAATAGAGCAGTGAGATTCATAACAAACGAATATTCACATTTGACTAGGGTAACACCATTAGTAAAATCACTAAATTTAGAAAGCCTTCAGGACAGAAGACTCAAAAGTAAAGTAGCAATCATACATAAAACACTGAACCATAATCTTCAAATACAAAAACAAAATTTAATAAAATACTCTGAAAGACACAAAAATAAAGGCACATTCCTCGTCCCATATGCTAGGACAAATTTGTACAAATACTCCTTCTTCCCTAGTGCTATTAGAGCATGGAATGGGTTGCCTGAGCTAGCCAGAAAAACCAGTGACTTGGCAGAATTTAAGTCATTGGTTAATATGCATGACTAATCGCATGACGCGTAGGACGTAATCATCTTCTTTTTTGAAGTAACGTCTGTATTATATAAGATAAGATAAGATAAGATTGGCATCATTCTTTAAGTTTACTGGGTTCTGTTCACCCGGAAGTCGTATTGAACGAAAACCTAAACTAGCTAGTTTGAATTTGTAAACTGGCTAAAACTAGAAACAACGGAAGTCCGTTATGCACAGAACGAGGGGTATGCTTTTGGTAGTGGGTTAGAAATGCTTCCGGAAATTGTAATGAGTCAAGGAGAATTAGGAGAGGGGGGGGGGGGAGAGAGTCAATAGGTTGAGTATTTTTAATCTACTTATATCTTGAGCTGCAACTCAATATTTGTATCGACCGAGGGTTCGGGTATAAGGAATCCTGAGAGTTGAGACAAAAAAAGAGACAAAAACCCCTGGCATGTCAAATGAAAGAGTATTGGCAATAGTTGAGTAGAAATCAAAGGATGAAAGGAAACGTATTGAACGCTGTAGTCAACGGGCTACACACCATCACCAAGCGGTAAAGGAAACAGAATCACAAATGTAGTATGCTATTTAGAACTAGCGCAACATTATACAAAGTGTCCTAGTAGGCTCATAGTAGAGATGTAGAACAAATAGTTTAAATACATAAGAGGAACATCGTCGCTAAATTCCATCGTACCAAATTTTGGGGTTGACATAAAATCATTTTAAGAAATTTCGAGAAGTCCCGAAGTGACATCATATTCATGCAGCAGGTATTGTTGACAAATTGTTTACAATCAAATAAACTCAATGAACGAGCAGAGGAGTTCTCTAAAGGGAATATAACTTTGCTTACAATGAAATCTATTCTAATCAGTGCTGGATTTACCTACAGGTAGCAAGGGCTGTGTTTAGGGCCTATACTTGCTTGGGGGCCCAGAAAAAAAATGGTTCCAGGTATATGGAACCATTGCTCAAATAGCAAACGGCTTTATCAAGTTTAAATTCGATACTGATTCTACTAGTAGATAAAGTTCTCTATGAGCAGACTAGGAAAACACATTACATAACTCTAGATACACATCTATGGTGAATGCAGCTTAGCTATGAAACAACAAGAAAACAAATACTACAAAAAAGACACAAGTTTAAAAAAATGGATTGCCATGACTTGGACTAGTTATAAATGCAAACTGATTGATTGAAGAGATACAGACAGCTACTCCTGGGATCAATGGTAATACTCTGACTTATCTCTCATGAATAAAAATCATATTAATCTTCAGATTTAACAACAACAAAAAAAAAAACAGCAGACAAGCTATGCTCCACAAGCCTAGAGCTGCACCCAGACCTGACCCCGAATCTGAGTTATAAATCTCCATGCATGTTGTATGTTATCTGTGAAGCTGGTCTAAAACGTTTGAGGTAATTTGTTAAGTTCCCAGCAGCTAGCTCCCAGAGACATCAATTATCCTTCTGTCATAACACGTCGAGCTAAAAGAAGAAAAGGCGAACAACTAGGACAACAGAAATCAATTCATGGCCAAAGCCTGGTGATAGCAATGGATCACGTGCCTTAGCCAATTTCAAGATGGAAATCTGGTTGCGTCCTTAATCACAGCATAACATAACCTCTTATCTGTACGCCGCTTTAAGATTGTATCGTGATGACATTATTCTATGCACATGTTGAATTCCAATTCTAATTTAACAACCCCCCTCCGTTCTCCTGAGTTACCTTACAGAGATTCATAGCCTTGGTTTATTTGGGTTCTTCTTAGAGCATGCTTAGTGCGCTTGTTCTTGTTACAGCCTGCTTAGTGCGCTCGTAATGAAGTGATAAAACGGGACGTGGTGGCCGAGTGGTAAAAAACTTGGCTTCCTAATGAATGGGTTTTGTGTTCAACACCCGGTGAAGAATCACAGGTATTTTGAACTTCGGGGTTTTCAGGTCACCCCTGAGTTCGCTCAGTTCTGACTGGTACCTCATCCTCACCCATACATCGCTAGTTCTGAGTAGGGAATCATTCCGTATTATTTGTTGTACTAGAAGTCCCATCAGAATATCTGTTTGACTGTATTAGTTGTATTAGATCATGTTTTACTGGTAATAAATAATTGGTGTTGCTAGCATTTATACAGGTAGATAATTGTTTAGTTTAAAAATATATTTTTACTTACAATTAAAGATGTAATCTACTTCTGCGTGCTATTTTTTAAAGCTCAATAAAATGCTACTCCAACTCACAAGCAAGGTAAATCACTGGTGACACCTACACACTTATTATTTCATCTCATTGAGTATTTTACAAATATTTTTGATTATGCAGACAAACTCTACAAACTGAATTCAAACATAGTAACAATGTGCAAACGGAGGGAATGATTGAAAAGTCAATATAGGGCAAGACAGGAGATGTACACGTGCAGTGTTCCATGCTGGATGAAATGTACACAGTGAAAGGGCATTCAAAGGTAAAAGGTCTAGATTTTATTTCTGGACTCCATCAACTACGTATAAATCTATAATAACCTAGTCCAGGACACCATAAACTCATTAATGCATATAAATCTATATTTATTAGTTAACAAGTAGCGCTAGTGGCCTGTACAGTCGGTTATGTGATGCTCTTGTAGGAAATGAAGGGAAGACAACTAGAATTTTCAAACAGAAATAAATTTAGACACAGTGCTCCCTCTTGTTATGCTTAAGTTTTTTCGGTTTCGTTGTTCTTGTTTTTTTTTAAATGAGCACAGCAGCCAAAAATAATGTTGATGCTGGGCGGTTGCCACGGTTACCACCTAGAACTTTAAAAAGCGTCTTCCTTTCATAAGCACTTGATGTTCTGTGTACGATGGGAAGGGAATGGTGTTGTTGTTTTGTTTGGAAGGGAGGAAGAGGATATCTTATGGCGACATATTTATGACATCAATCTCCAGGCGGATGTCGAGGAGCGTATTATAGCTGAGAGTGTGTGTGGGGGGGGGGGCGTGGCGCGGAGGAGCTCAAGTAGGAGGATGAAGTCGCTAATAGATGAGACGTTACCCACACCTCTTTAATGTACAGCCGCTCTGGCGTTGGGATCAAAACATTCAGTCATACTGAAGAGTTTGTGTGTGTGTGTGTGTTTCGGTGTGTGTGTGTGTGTGTATGTGTGTGCGTGTGCGTGTTGAAACAAACCAAATCTGGTGTACGCTAGGGAAATTTTTATTGTTAAAGTGTCGTCAATGGTAACTAAATTATAGAATTAAAAAGGGCTCTGCCAGTCTAATCTGGTGATTCCCACGCTTTTTTTTCAAATGTCATTGGCGATGTAGAGCCGATGAAGAAAGTCCTCCATAGCGAAACAATGTACATCACCTCGCGAGAATGAGGTGCCACGAGAGAGAGCAGTCAATCACATGACACTACTTAATGAAGACGACCACATTGACAGTGACACGTAAACACAGTCTACTAGGTCTACGTAATACACACACATGACGTAGGCCCCAATCAGAACGTACCCAAGTCACCCCCACCCCCTTTTTGTTTACGTCACACATCAATTACCACTAAGTATTGGTCTTTATCCCAGGCATCAAGTAATGAAACTTAACTGGTAACGGTTGACTGGCTATTTCTCCAATCACCAGGTCCTGAGGAAGCTAATACAATGTGTCCTGATGCACCGAGTCTTCATGCCTTTATTTTACTTTCACGTCGGGAGGATTTCATTTCTCAGTGGTATTGATTGAAAACATTGAAACATCACTGTACATTCTATTCGACTATTTGTATTACAGATAAACGTCCCATATTGTTTCCAATCCATTTGGTCTCTCCCTTATATGCCACTGACACGCCATCGATGACATTGTCTTACCATTTTCAACAACAAGCACTCACTGTATCACTACGGCATGACAGTGCTACATGTGCAACCCTTCAATTTCACTAACAGTATTGATCGGTGCCACATTTGAACAAAGTACTTTTAGCCTATCCACAGACTCCAACATTGTCAACAGTAGTCGAACTTACATACGCCATCGACCACAAGATATGCGTAATCAATCTCGAGAATGTCAATCAATTGCGCATATCCAATCAATCATTCCCAGTCCATAGCGAGCAAATCAAGCGCACACAGCCATTCACTGGAGCGCTGAAACTTAGACACAGCAAATCCGATCCAATTATAAGACACATACATCTCTAGATTTTAGTCCGGGACAGCTTATAGCATTCACTAAGAGAATTTGAATCCTAAAGTTGACCAAAGAAAACTGTTCAATCTCTCAGTCGGCAATATTCAGAAAGAGAGAACAATCATTTTTTCTCTCCATCTCTTTCCACATCATTTCTCCTTCTCCTGATTTGATATTACGCTCTGCTCCTCGATTCGACCCCCGCCTCCTCGAGTGTCCCAATCCCACCAGCCGTCCTGCACTTCACCCAGGGCTATAAAGGAATAAAATTATTATGAAATCTCCGGCACCAGCAACTTAAGCCTTAAGATCGCGCTTGAAAGAAAAGACCAAAGCAAATAGGATTGAGGAAGTCGGTGTGACACACAATTAGTGACATCGTGTTGCTGAACACTCTGACCTTCCATCTCAAGCCCAGATTATGGCTATAAAATAAGCTTGGACGGGGAGGTGGGAGATTGTATTACGGATGTAATGAGACCCTTAAACTCGAGCTGTTCCAACAGATTTACTGTGGTTCAAGTGTAGATGTTATGAAGTAGATCTAATGCTATACACAATGATACAATTGTAAGCGTTGTGCCTTTTTTTTTTCTGTTTGTCTTTTTTGTGTGTTTTTTTTTCTACGGATGATGTGAAAATAGATCGGGGGAGAGGGGAAATGAAGGTTTGCATAAAGGTTAGAACCGTTAGATGGATCTTAGTGAAGGATGAACGGACAGACAGACAATCAAGTAGGTGGACGGTCGGATCGAGGAATGAATAAACGAACGTACAGAGTGAGTGTCGAATAGACTGAAATACAGACGAATAGAGTGTCAGACGGAGAGAGAGAGACAGAGAGAGACACACACACAGAGAGACAGAGAGAGAGAGAGAGACGTTAACTCACAGGCAACCAATGGAAGTCAAGTACAGGTAGCTCTATAATGAATTGAACAAATGCCACGGGGTAAAGATATTAACACCTAACACAAAGAAAAAATGTAATAGACAGCAACTGATTGACACATTATGAGATTCTGACATTTTACATTGTAACTTCTTATGCCATAACAGTAGACGCACAGTAACTGTCTGCATACCAACAAGCGAGATAAGTTTGTAAAGTGTATGGGTCTCCTGTTTGTTTCATACATCTTTGGACTCGCCAATGAAGTGAGAACAGTGGAACACCATGAACTGACACTACATGGATACATGACACCTTAGTATGGCAGACTATAGCCTTGCCTAAATATTATATCCACTGGTATTGTATATACTGCTTATTATTCCCTTTTATGACACAGTGACCTTTGGCACGCGCGTGCGCACAGACATGGCACTCATACAACTTGGCATGCCCAAGACACGAAACAAGGCGGTGTGACATTCAATCAATTGATTATCTACAGCACTTGTCCCACGAGTATCTCTCGACCCTTCTCCAAAAGACACACAAATATATGGGGGACAGTTTTTCTCTGGTCTCGGCCTAAAGTTGTTAAGTTTTGTTGTTTTTTCCCTAACCCACTGATGTCCCTTACCCCCCCCCCTTTTCATTCCAACAGCAAAAAGGGTATCGATTTAAGAGAACATTTCTAGAGTCAATAGCTCTTGTGTTGGTTAGATGTCTACCAGTGTGAGAACCTCTCATGGCAGGGTGGGGCACAACGTGTCTCTCTGTACTGGCATAGCCCCCCCCCCACCACACACACACAGTTACAATCCATTTGTGTCGCGACCCCACCTATATCAAAATAGTTTCTCTTCTTTCCAATCAATCATTTATATCCAAATGTTTTGCGATGCAATGGTATCACATTTGACATTTACACACACACACAAAATAACAGAATCATTTCAAATAGGGCGTGCAACATGGAAAGGGGGCGGGGGGAGATTCCCCCATACATGACATGAAATGTATAGGGCAAGTAATGTGGAAACTATGAGGAGGAAGGAGGAGCGGAGGGAGTCACTGCTAAAGACGTCTTCCAATATAAAAAGCTGAAGTTTGTTGTAAAATAGTTCATCCCCTACCCCTCTAAGTCGCTCTTTTTCTAAGCCCCAATCAGCTATCAATCGATTACGTAATTCTTGCCATTAAGATCATATTCATGCTTAGGCAAAACCGTTCTAGACACTACCGGTGGAGGTTGGCGACAGACAAGACTGAGAACAAGCAAAATATATTTTTTTTTAAAAAGCTTAGCTGAGGAGAAGAACTCCAGATTACAGACATATATCTCGACTCTCAATATTGTAATTTTTTAAGTTATCAAACAAATTTAATTAATTAGCACTATTTAATGAATCAATTGATTGATTCCTGTTCTGTTAGGAACAATCAATAATCGTGTCAAGTTTCAACTAATCTGAGAATTGGGAATACGGAGAAATAAAGTGTACAAAATTCGTGAGCAAACAAGCAAAATATTTTTTTTGAAATATCTCTCAATATTGTAATATGTATTTCCCTTTTACAATATCAAACAAAATTAATTAATTACTTCTATTTTGTTGATTTTGTTTTATTCGTGTTTTGCTAGGGACAATAACTGTGCAAAGTTTCAACTTGATCCGAGAATGGGAAGTGGGAGAAAAATCGTATTCAATATGACAGAGTGACTTGATATAAACTTTGTAAAAATGATCTCTCAATGTACAGTTTAGTTGACTTCAGCTTTGTAACAAAATATCTCTAAATGTAAATGTGACCGAATGAAGTTCCATGAAGATAACGGCATGTAATTCAAATGTGGACCGGCATTCTTATTACTGCCTCCGGCTCTGTCTGCACATCCATCTCCTGTATCGAACATGCAACATGTGGCTCTTAGATTTGTATCCAATATCATTTCCTTTAACGCTTTCTGGTGTCCAGAAATATTAGGAAGTAACAAGTCAAAAAAAGTCAGTGGAAACGAACCTCTTTATGATAAAGAAAAAAAAACGGAGGGGGGGGGAATCGTTACAAGCATTAGTATGTTGTTGCTTTTGTTTTTTGGGGACTTTGCATAACCCTTTTAGTTGAATGCTCTTAAGACTTTGACCCATTTTTTATCTTGATTATTATAATGGAGAATTCAATTTTTATTGTTCAATATTTAGTATATAAAAATACAAGATAATTTTATGTTAGCTTTTAAATTATTTATAGTTATTTGATGATATAACAAAATAACAAAGATACTTTTATCACACAAACTTAGTAATAAAATATTAATAAAATAAAACATAAATTATTTTGCGTTTTTCACTTTAAGACTAACTGAACAACCAATTATTGATAATGAGATTTTTGACTAATATTTAATAATTTTTTCCCGAAAGAAAAAAATAGCTCTTTAATAGTTTTTCTAGTTTTTCTATCTAAATGTGACAAACCGACAGACAGACGACACAAAACTACGAAAGCCGTTAAAAAAAAATACATTATTAGAGACTTTTGGGAATTAACATTGCCCACTCTGAACACGGAAGGTACGCCACCGCATGAAGCACTGTTCAATTTATTTTGGACCTAAACCATGAATTTCTTCGACTTATATTAGATACAGTTCTCTTCTGCGTTTGGAATTATTTTTTCCATTGCAACAACGCAACATTCATGCCTATAGCAATGCTCCATCGTTGGGAGGTACGTGTACACACTTTTACCAGACAGACAGACGGACAAACAAAGTGAGTTGATATAAGCTAAGTAATAAAAACTACATTCTTAATAAATATCTATGTGTCCAAGGGAGCTATGCACCTGTTCAGTTGTATGCTGGGTGAACACATCAGCAGACAGGAAAGGTCTACTTTGAAGTGCTCAACATGATTAGACACTCGATGGTATTGATTCCAGACACTGACAGCAGCTGGATCAGACCTAACAAGTGCTGATAAGGTGGACCAGGAACCCACCACACAGGTCAGCTTGCCTAATCCCCATGAACACAATATACTTTCATCATCTTTAGTATGACCAGGGCTTTAACACACACATATACTAACAAGAAAAACATTGTCATTGTTCATACATGTCATTAATTTGTCATAACTCTGTAACCAGTATAGATAGCAGCTTTGAATTTGGAACAGTTCTACTTCATTATAAGCTGTTTCAATTATGGCAGCAGTACTGAAACACTATACTAAAGGGGGAAAAGTTTCGTTGTTGAGGCTTTGAATGAGAGTTTGTGTCCCTTTACAACACAATTAATGTCACCCCCCTGTTTAAAAAAGGAGAAAAATCTGATCCAGGAAACTACAGACCAGTATCACTTACCAGCATCACATGTAAAATACTAGAACACATAATATGTAGCAACATCATAAACCACTTAGACAAACATAATGTCCTCACCCCATACCAACATGGCTTTAGGAAATATAGATCATGCGAAACACAACTAATAGGACTAATTGATGATTTCTCAAAAGGTTTAGATAATAGTGAACAAATAGATGCTATCTTACTAGATTTTTCCAAGGCTTTTGACAAAGTTCACCACCATAGTTTGCTTAAAAAATTAAAATATTTCGGCATTAACGGTCCACTGTATCAGTGGATTAAAGATTTTCTGATAGGGAGAGAACAAACTGTAATAATAAATGGCTCTAAATCAACACCAATAACAGTAAACTCAGGTGTACCTCAAGGAACAGTCTTGGGTCCACTACTATTTTTAATTTACATAAATGATTTACCAAATTGCATTAGTTCAGGAACAAAAGTCAGATTATTTGCAGACGATTGCATAATATATAGAACAATAAAAACAAAACAAGACACAGATATTTTACAAAGAGAATTAGATGAATTACAGAAATGGGAATCAAATTGGAGCATGTCTTTCCACCCAGAAAAATGTCAGTTGTTAAGAGTAACAAAAAAAATTAAACAAATTAATTCCACTTATCTTATTCATGGCAAACCAGTAACACAGACTAAAAACTCAAAATACCTAGGTGTTATAATAAATGAAAAACTGTCATGGAATCCACATATTGATGAAACTATAAAAAAATCCAACAAAGCATTAGGGTTTATTAAAAGAAATTTCTATAAATCAAATAAGAACATAAAACTAAAATGTTATTTAACCTTGGTTAGGCCAATAATAGAATATGCATCCACCGTGTGGGACCCCTCAACTCAAGAAAACATTAAGAAACTGGAACAAACACAAAATAGAGCAGTGAGATTCATAACAAACGAATATTCACATTTGACTAGGGTAACACCATTAGTAAAATCACTAAATTTAGAAAGCCTTCAGGACAGAAGACTCAAAAGTAAAGTAGCAATTATACATAAAACACTGAACCATAATCTTCAAATACAAAAACAAAATTTAATAAAATACTCTGAAAGATACAAAAATAAAGGCACATTCCTCGTCCCATATGCTAGGACAAATTTGTACAAATACTCCTTCTTCCCTAGTGCTATTAGAGCATGGAATGGGTTGCCTGAGCTAGCCAGAAAAACCAGTGACTTGGCAGAATTTAAGTCTATGGTTAATATGCATGACTAAATGCATGACGCGTAGGACGTAATCATCTTCTTTTTTGAAGTAACGTCTGTATTATATAAGATAAGATAAGATTAAATCAATTAAATAATCATTCTATAACATCAGTCAGGCAAGGTTCACATTAAACTATACCTTCGTCACTATCAGTTCATTGAATACATATGAATATTAACAATGTAATAATAATAATATTAATAAATCTCCGTATCCTGTGGTAACAAGTTGTTAGTCGAACTATCAATACAACAGTATCGACAACACTTTCGACATATGCAAGTCTTTTTTTTTTAAATCGACGGAGATTGAGTTGTTGATAGTTTGTAGTTCATAGTTTCTGATATTCTTTCTGAAAATATTGAAACCTGCCTTTTTACCTGCCTGAGAGGACCACTTTGGGGGCCGATTTTGAGTTTGTGTCTCCACACAAACTGTCTTTATAACCTTGTTAAATAATGTTGTCAGGGAGAGGTATGGCGAGAATGAATGTTAGTTTGATATTTTGGTATGATTGTTATATCCCCTTGTTATGAATGCGAAGTGTTGCACGTGTTCTGAACTGAGTGATTAAGTCTTCGTTGAATGTGCGAGAGAATGTGTTAAGTCAGTAAGGTCTTTCTCCCGGTCCAGGAAGGTTGGACGTTTACTTCCTGGACTGGTATTTATGCATTTATATATTCAAAAGTTGATGGACTGGTGTTTTGTGTATTTCATAAGAGTGATATAATTGTGTGCTTTATTAAGTATTATCGATATTCGTAAATATAAGGAGTTAGAGTTGATGTATATTGAGTGTTCGTATTTGAGTTAAGCAATTATTGAATTATAATTAAGTAACCAAGAAAGTACCAAGCAAGTATTATTTAATATTCAAGAAACCCCTAGTTAGCCAAGTTAAGAAACACACCATAACAAGAGAGACAAGCAGCAGTATATATATATAATATAGAACTCTGACATCTGGAGGCTTTGTCCGGGCAGGTATCGTTGTACCTGTTACCTGTCATATGTCTCTTCGATCAGCCAAACGAGATACTACCTTGACATATTTGAGTGGATTTAAGACAATCTGTATTATTTAACACCAGTGTATTAAATAGTGTACTATTAATACAGTATTATTATTGACATCTGAGGGCTTCGTTCGGGCAGGTATCGTTGTACCTGTTACCTATCATTCGTCGTTTAAGCAGTATTATTATTGACATCTGGAGGCTTCGTGCGGGCAGGTACCGTGTCGGTTGTACCTCTTTTTTCCTCACATCACCATTTAAAGAGACATCACCATTTAATGAGACACTACTACTACTACTAGTATTCACTTACTATTGGATTATTCTACATGAATGCAATTACTCAAGTAATCGTGATTTATCTACCTTTGCTACATTGATGTTGGATTATTATTGTACTACCTGACTAGATAATCATTTTTTTATTCACCCATTATTATTACTATTAGTATCATATCAATGTTTGAATAATTTTGTTTTGTATTTGTTTCATTCTCTAAATCTGCTGTGAGTCATAAAGCGTTTACAAGGAGGCCGAACAGCGACCTGACACTCCAGAAGTTCCACATTCTTAAAGTAACACCGTCTTGGGGAAAGAGTTGTCATTTCTTTCCTGGCATCAGACACAGATAAGTTGAGTTTTCTTTTGTCTGTTGTATCGGGCATTCAGGGTCGAGTGTACATTGCCTTTTCAGTAGTGGAGATAAAGGGTGATTTTTGTTTTCTTTTCTTTGTTGATCCTTTTTATAATTATTTATTGTCTTATGTAAATTGAACAATGTTACTTGTTAACTTAACCTTTATAAATTAATTTACGCTTATTCAGTAATATTTCTTATTATTTGTAATTACCATGGACGAGTTTAAACCTAGGTCAATTGAGGTATTAATAGAACAGGCCCACATGTTTGGAATTGAGTGTGATGAATTACGAGAGTTTGTTTTAAACCAACAAAAACTAGATCTAAAAGATTAACTCCAGAATGAGAAAGAAAGGCAATAGAAGTGGTAAAGTTGGAAATGGAACTGGAAGTAAGACTGTCATTACAGGGAGATGTGAACTATAAAATAGAAATTGAAAATGAACTATCAACTAATGAGGAGCAAAATAACTGTCAGGTTATTGTTAATAATATAAGTGGGATAGAAGATAATGAAGAAATTGAGAATGTCTTATCAAGTAAGGAACTAAATGATTGTAATTATACTGTTTATGATATTAATGAGATAGAAATTGGAGAAGTAATAGAAAATGTCTTAACTACTAAGGAACTTATTGATTGTCAGTTTATTGACAATAATATTATTCATGTTCTGAGACCATTTCACAGAGTACACAAACCATTAAAGAGATTAAACCTAACAAAAGGAGTTTATCAAGTTGTTGGTGGAGGGTAAAGTTAAACCAGACCCCAATAGGCTACAAATGTTTTTGTACCTAAAACTTCCAAGAAAAAGAATAAAGAAATCTTGACATAGTGTTTCCCCTCTCCCTGTTGCTGAGAAGGGGATGTCCACGAGGGTCAGCCTGAATTCCCGAGTGCGACTTGGCAATAGAGAAAATTCAGCAGTGTCAGTCTTCATGTATTTTTTGTTTTGTTGTACCAAATCATAATAGTTATTGTATTTATCTAAACAGTACACCCGAAATAGCTTGCTGTGTGTTGAACCAAGTAGATGGCTTCCTTCCGGTAAAGTGCAGAGAGCTGATACATAGAGAGTAGCATTACTTCATTAATAGCGTGAGTGTCCAACGCCTAGACAGATACCTCTCATACCCAGGAGGATGCACAATCCAGTCTGACCACTGTCTACTAGCTGATATACTGTCAAGACTAACCTAGCATCTAAGCATAGTTGTAATTGTCAGAATTCATCTTTTTTTTTCCCAATACAATGTCAAACGTGGTTTTAACTATTAGAGATGGTATCTTGTATATTATTGCTATACATAGGAATTAATCTTTTCTTGTATGTTTGCTGTTTAACATATTAAATATGAACGTGGGAAGGACTATGCCTGCCGACTTCAAATTGTAATATAACTCTCCATGCCACTATTTTTTTCTCATTTATTCTTTTCTCTCTTTCCCTTTGTTGTAAATAGTGTCATATAAGTGATAGCCTTAGCTGGACATATTTCTTTTGTTAGGTTAATAAGGGCTATTTCACTTTAATGTACATTATATACATTTGAGTGTAGATATATATGTTTATATATATGTATATAAGTATGTGTATGACACAGTGTATGTATGTATATTTATGTATATACTTGAATAACTGTTATCTAATAACAGTCATATCGTGAGAGGGGGGGATGTCAGGGAGAGGTATGGCGAGAATGAATGTTAGTTTGATATTTTGGTATGATTGTTATATCCCCTTGTTATGAATGCGAAGTGTTGCACGTGTTGTGAACTGAGTGATTAAGTCTTCGTTGAATGTGCGAGAGAGTGTGTTAAGTTAGTAAGGTCTTGCTCCCGGTCCAGGAAGGTTGGACGTTTACTTCCTGGACTGGTATTTATGCATTTATATATTTATAAGTTGATGGACTGGTGTTTTGTGTATTTCATAAGAGTGATATAATTGTGTGCTTTATTAAGTATTATCGATATTCGTGAATATAAGGAGTTAGAGTTGATGTATATTAAGTGTTCGTATTTGAGTTAAGCAAGTATTGAATTATAATTGAGTAACCAAGAAAGTACCAAGCAAGTATTGTTTAATATTTAAGAAACCCCTAGTGAGCCAAGTTAAGAAACACACCATAACAAGAGAGAAAAACAGCAGTATATATATATAATATAGAACCCTTGACAAATGTATTCAAATTTGATTTGAATTCTTACAAACAAACAAGAATATTGAAAAGCAAAACAAAATAATGTTCACAATTACACAGCTAACACACAGTACATCGCTAACAACAATATATGTTGTTTTTTTAACCAGTACAAAGTTTACATCTGTAAATCGCTCACAACAGTATTTAGTTTTTACCAGTACAAAGTTTACATAAGTTGAGTCTCTAGAATCCATTTATTTTTTATGTCCAAAAACAAATCCCTTATGTAAACCCTAAACAGCCTCGTGGCCTCTCGTCTGGCTCCGAGACCATGTAGTGGGACAAGTAAACAAAACAACTACTTCTAGTCCAGTTATAGAAAGAGAAGTCGCTAGTGACTAGAACAGTAAAAGGTCAAGCTGCGCCGTTGAGTCCAGTAATACAGTTTACTATGCAAATAGTCAAATCCCAGGACTGAAAAGATCCCATTCTTGACAAGTGTGACAAGTGCCACAGACCAGTCACCAGGGACAAGATGACCAGTGAATCTGTTGGACAGCAGACTTCACTACTAGTCAAGATCTGGTATCTTGAGATATAATGACGTGACCAAACTAAAGAAAATATGTCAAAGTCGAGGAAGGGGGGAAAAAGGTATTACAAGCAAGATAACATGTCACAGCACAAGAAACAAAAAAACAGAGAAAAAGATGTCAGAAACCTGAACATATGTCAGACTGAAGATCATAAGGAAATCTGTTACCAGGGAGACTAGCTTTAAGTTTTCCAATTGGACAACTTGAGGAGAGTTGATGTCCAACATTCTTGTCAACGGTTAAAGAGTCAAGCAAAACGTCCAACCACGTCCAACCACTTTAGCTTTGCTATCCCGTACCCTAGAAAGCTAAACAAAACAACAGCCCTTTGATTCCAACTCAAGAAACTTAAGAGTTTTGATTTGATTTGATTTTTTATTTTGGCACAATTTAGGCCATGTCGTGCCTGCAGTCCCTCAATTGCCACTCTCCCTCCACACAACAAGGGCCAAATTCCATAGTCAAATCATTAAAATCAAGGTCTATTCACAGTTAAAATAGTAGAGGTAGTAAAAATTTAATAATTTGGTAAAAATCTAATGTAAATAGTACATGTTTAAAGAATTCATAAATCAGATCTTCGTAGACAACCCCACTTACCGGATAAAGCCCAGTACCTTCCCAGGGTCGACATTATTGAATAGTGTTTTTAAATTAGTGGCTCTAAAATATTTCTCCCTGACATCCTGGTATCTGGGGCAGTCGATGAGGATATGTTCCACGGTGAGGCGAGAGTCACAATACTCACAAAGTGGGGGCTCTTCTTTCTTCAGCACAAAAGAGAGCGTGATGTAGGTGTGGCCAATCCTAAGTCTGGACATGGTCGTGCTACCACGCCTTGTCAGATGTGGACCGCCACCTGACATCCGCCACAATCTGCCTGAGTTTATTGTGAGTCTCAGCCTCCCATCGGTCCTGCCACTCTTGGTAGGTGGCAGAGGCAATACTTTGTCTCAGGTCGAGTTCCTGACACCGCATGATTTAGGGCTCTCTTTGCTTCTCTGTCTGCGGCTTCGTTTCCCTCAATGCCCACGTGGGAGGGGACCCAGATGAAGGTGACATCCCTATGGTCGGCTGTTATTTGGTCCAACAGCTTCAGGCTCTTATGTACCATTGGAATGTCAGTCTTCATCCGCCCCAAAGCTTGCAATGCAGATTTGGAGTCGGAGCAGATTATAAATGTCCTCCTTTCTGATGCTTTGACGGCCATAAGTGTCACAGCCTGGTTTTTGTTGTAGGCGTGATGACGCGAATGTCGTGTGTTGTAGATACCTCTGGCAGATAATATAATATTCTTTGTCTTCTTAGTTAAATACTTTAAACTCGCGCACTAGATTTGCTAGTACGTGAGAACACTAACATGCTGAACTCTTTGACCACAATATTTATAATAATTAATAGACTCACTTGTAGCTGACATGGTTTTTATTACACACAAATAATAAATCACTAAAAATATTGGCGACTTCAGCCATCACAAAATACATCCAAGAAAATAAGTCCTGAATACAAATCAATTCTAATAACTTCAATACTTGTCAATAATATCCAAAACACTCCTCTCTCTACAAGAGTCTAAAATCAACTGAGGTGTCCACCTCGTGGTCAGTCCCCGACCAGGAAAAATCTCGTGCTAACGTGCACGGAATGGTTCAGTGGTTACTAGTCACCAAATATTACAGGGGGTTCTAAAACTATACACATGTCATACATGACAATAAGTGCAAGCGATATTGCATGCAATTCGGCCGTAAAGATGGAGCAGCCATCGGGGAGTCTACGGAAGATTGTTTTGTTCCGAAAGGAGCAGGCACACACGACCTTTCCATCCATTTTGGATCCGTCTGTGTAGATGGTGCCACAATCTCCGTAGCTCTCTTGCAGTTCCCTAAAGTGGACTTGTAGTATGCTTGGGTCTGTATTTTCTTTTTTAAAATTAAGGAGGGATAAATTTAATTTGGGTTTATTCATTAGCCAAGGAGGATTCTGAGGGGTTTCTATTTTAGAGATTTGGTCAATGGGTGGAGTTAAATTTTGGATGGGTTCTCTCATTCGAAGGCCCAACGGCTGTATGACGTTAGGCCTTCGATTGTATAATTCTACCTCTGTGGGGTTAAATATGGAGTCGAAAGCAGGGTTCGTGTGGTTGGATTTTAGCTTGACTATATACTGCATTGCAAGCTTTTTCATTCTTATATCCATGGGGAGTTCTCCAGCCTCCACATGGAGGCTTGGGATAGGTGATGTACGAAACGCGCCGAGACAGAGACGCAGGGCAGCATTTTGTATTGGTTTCAGTATTTTTAGGTACGACTTCCTTACTGCTCCATATATTATGGATCCGTAGTCTAGCTTGGATCGAATTAGACTCCGATATAGCAGCAGCAAGGTATCTCAGTCACCTCCCCAGTCCGTATGGCTGAGCACTCTAAGTATGTTTAATGACTTTTGGCATTTCCTCTTAAGTTCCTTTATGTGGGGGAATTAATTAAATTTGGAATATAGAGTGAGGCCTAAAATTTTGTAGTTTTCACGACAGGGATCTTCTTTTTGTGTATAAATAGTTCAGGGTCTGGGTGGAGTCCCCTTAAATTACAAAAAATGCATAGTAACTGTTTTGGAGTACCAGACCAGCCTACTGTTAATCATTCTTTCCATGGTTTTGCAGATGCAGCCTGTTAGTGCTATTGGTCGATAATTAGCTGGGTCAGAGCCGTCTCTTCCCGGTTTAGGTATCGGTATAACTGTGGCTTTCCACCAGCTGTTTGGGAAAGCGCATGTTTGCCAAACACAGTTATAGACCCCTAGCAGGACTGCCAATGAGGGTTCGGGAAGGTGCTTGAGAAACTGGTAATGGATTTCATTTTCTCCAGGTGTTGTGTCATGTGACTTGTCTAGCGATTCCCTCAGTTCCTCAAGCGAGAACGGTTTGTTGTAGTCTTCATTGTCCTCTGACCTGAAATCAATAGAGTGTCTTTCCTCCCTAATTTTGACTTTTTGGAACTTTGGCGTGTTATGTGCAGTGGATGACTTTTCTGCTATTGAGGATACAAGGCAGTCAGCTATTTCTTTGAGGGAAGTGACAGTTCGTCCTTGGTTTTATTAATGCCCTATTGCATTTGATTCTTTCCCTTTGATTCGCCTTACTGCCTTCCAGACCGCTCTAGAAGAAGTTTTGGCATCCAGACTGCCGACAAAACTTCTCCAGGAATTCCTTTTGGCTGACCGTATGGTTTGTCTAGCCTTTGCTCTAGCTATTCTGAATAGCTTTAGGTTTTCCTGGGAAGGATTCTTTATAAATGCAGCCAGTCGTTTTTTCCTATCGCCAGGCTGTATCAAACCATGGTTTGCTAGGCCGTTTTGGATTTGCGGAGGTTAGGGGGACAACTTTCCTGGCTATACTAAGTAGCTTGCTAGAAAAAGTATCAGCTGGGTTCTGTTCATCGAGGATATTTTCTGTGATATCCTCGGAGCATCTTTTTTGGAATTGTTCCCAATCGGCCTTATTCAGTTTCCACCGCTGGGGTCGTCCCAATGAGGGGAGATTGTTAGTAATGATGATTGGGAAATGATCACTTCCCCGTAGATCATTGCTAACTGACCATTTAAAGTCGTCCAGAAGTCCAGGGACGGATACGGTGAGGTCAATGCATGTGAGAGATCCAGTTCCTGGGTGAAAGCAGGTCACTGATGCATCATTAAGTATGCATAAATCATATTGGAGGTATTGTTGGATCCCCACATGGTGTTATGGGCATTGAAATCCCCAAGGATTATGTAAGGCCGGTGTTGTTTCAATAGGTCCTCCATTTTTGTTTAATGGAGCACCTAGCGGTAGATACAGGCTGCAGCAAGTAGCATCTACCCTCTCATGGGGGATGCTATTCTTCACAAGGATACAGACTCCGCCTGATGTTCTCTCTGCATCCTCAACATTCTTGCTGTAAGCAATGTAGCTTCGGAAGCTGATGCTATCTTTCAGAAATGTTTCCTGTAGGCAGACAGCTACAGGAGTCTCAGAGTCCATCAGTAGCTGCATTTCCTCATAATTGGCCTTGAGGCCTCTACAATTCCACTGTACAATTCTGGAATCCATGGCTTATTCTAGATGACCTACTTGGAGCTATTTGGCCTTGTGAGGCCCCCAGAGGGGTTTCCCTTAATTCCAGTGACCTTGGAGATCCCTCTGGTTAGAGCGGAGGTTCTTTCCTCCTCGCTCACCTCGGGCATCCTCTCCGCTTTCTCCCCTTAGGGAGTTGGTCAACCTCTAACTCGGTAGAGGTTGGGGTGTCTGGCTGGTTTCTCTGAGGAGAACCTGTGTCAGACATGATGTCTCCGCAACAGCCTGGGCATAGGTCTTTGTCAAGCCGAATTGGCCCTTGGGTAGGGCCAGTTCAGCCGATTTCGCCTGGCTGAAAGTACATCCATTTCTTGCCTTGTACTCCTGCACGGCAACCTCCTGTTTCCACATAGGGCAGTCCTTGGAGTAGGCTGATTGGCCAGCGTGACAGTTTGGGCATTTGAACTGGGCTGTGCAGCCCTTGTCCTCATGACCTTCTCTAGCACACACAGTGTTCCTCTTGCAGACTGCCGCGCCGTGTCCATAATTCTGGCACTTGAAGCCCCTCATGGGGTTAGGTAGGTACTAACTCGTAGGTATCCTGCCTTCACATACTCTGGCGGTGTCCTAGTTCCGAATGTGAGGATAATAGTGGCGGTTTTGACCTCCTCACCATCACTGCGCCTGGTAATGCGCCGGGCATGGGTGACTCCTTCAATGCCCTCCACTACTTCCTTCTCGGAACATTCCAGTAGGTCCCTAGAGCTGATTACACCTCTGCTGGTGTTCAGATTCTTGTGTGGCATGACTTCCACTTGGAGATCACAGAGTCTTCTGCATCTTAAAAGCCCATCTTGCTATCAACTTCTACTAGAAGTTCCAAAGACTTGTGTAGCTTAGACACTCTTGGGTTCTCCCACTACTGACTTAAGTCCCTTGTAGATGACAAAAGGGCTCATCTTTGTCAGACTTTTCCCCTCTGTGCACCTAACCACCAGAAATGATGGCCAGGTAGCACAGCTTTTTGTGGCCTCCTCCTTTCTATCCTCCATACGGCGTCTCTTGGCCAGACATAGGTCTGGAGCAAGTAGTTTTTTTGGTGTTTTCTTATCAATAGGTGTTCTTATTAGTTCGGCACCTGTGCTCCCCACCCGCCATCGAGTCCAACAAGGGGACGGGCCATTCGGAAGTCCAGAATGAGCCCGCAGGGGCTACACATGTGCTATACTCAGTCAGCTACTGCATCGGACATGTGCCCGATACAGCAGCTCCCTGATTGACCCTCCAGCCACCGCCCTCCTATGCTGGTAGCTCGGCATGACCAGCCGGTTGACCCAGAGCGGGCCATCTGGGCCTCAGGTCTAGGGGAACTTGGAGCCAAAGTATTGTGTTGTGGTGGTTTATCCTCAGATAGCCACCACTCAAACACCAGGATCTCTTTATCCCCCCTTACCCGTCGCAGTCCACGGCAAACGGACTGTTCTAGGACGTAGTGAGATATTTAGAGATAAGGAGACAGAGTGATGATCAATGAAGGCAGACTGGGGAAAAGAGGAGGCAGACACAATGATAGAAAAGAAGTAGGGCACTTTTGAGCACCAAAAGTGCCAAGGAAAGAGGAGCGCAGTTTAACGTCATGTCTCGGGACGCTCAAGAAACTTAGCCAGAATCTTTATCCTTCAGCCAACATGCTTAGCGGAGGAGCGGTGGCTGAACCGAACCTGTTCGAATCCTGCTGAAGACTGAGATTTTCAATATCAGGATCTTTGGGCGCCACCCAGCTCTAATGGGTACCGGGCATTAGTTGGGGAAAAGTAAAAGCGGTTAGGCGTTGTGCTTGCCACTTAACACCCTCGTTAACCGTGGATACAGAAACTAATGACTTTTACATTCTCTGCCCTATAGATCGCATGGTCTGAAAGGGAAACTTAAATGACAACATACCTCGACTTTTTTTTTAACTGTGAAGTACGACTAATTGTAATAAGAACATTACATTAGGATAAGTTATCTTTTTGGCCACATCAAAACAAAGCACTGCCAGTGAATGTTAAGATATTCTTTGTGACTTTAGGAAACAGAAGATGACCTGAGAACAAGGAATATAAACCCTGTTTTTAAATCAGTTGAAACTTTATGAAGCTGATGGTGCTCTAGGATATCTTATATTGCTCCACGGTGCAAAGTTTTGCGAAGTAGACAGTATTAACAGAGCTACTACTGGTTTTAAACTGAATAGTAGAAACTTTTCTTGTTATAAATAAGCGTCCCAATATTTTTAAACCTTTTTTTTATAAATGCATTTAAAAAGCGATACCACAGATATTTCCTTCTTTCTCCACCCAACCCTCTCTGCAACTGGTCCAGACAAGTGATAGGATCATAGCGTATTGAGAAAGCTAAAAGCATGGAATAGCGCTACACAAAAACAAGTGGTAAAAATGTTTTTAATCGTATTGAATTATTGTTAGTCTAGATCTATTACTAATTTAATGACATGGCTGATCCAAACTAATTGATACAACTACACTTAATATAAGCTTTGTTTTGAAACAAACAAAAAAGTATTTTCTATGTTTTTCTTGTTCAATTTCGTGGAGTTGCTTTACAACAATTGTCAGTCCGGGAATTCCCAATCCGCCCTACCTCCCATGCGGAGAGTGTAAGGTGATAGGAGGAAACTGAAATAAGGACACTACCTGAGCGTAACTAAAGTAGATGTATGTACCTGAGCGTAACTAAAGTAGATGTATGTCCCAGACTGACCAAGTGATACATTCATCAACACCATCAGCACACTACTCTCCAGTATTTCCCATTGATAACAAACTCGATGTCGTACAAACCGTTTTAGGAGCTGATGGATAGTGACATAGAAGGGGCTCTCCTTAATTCTATTTTCAACTTGATGTCTGTTTTAATTATTTATTTCTCCACTCTTTCAACAGAGATGGGGACAGATGGCTACAAGGGGAGGTTAAGCTGATGGATTGACGAGAGGAGAAAAGAAAATCTATCAAAGATTTGTTTTTAGCATAAAATGGCAATGTGTTAAAAGAGACAATAAAATTTTCTGCTAAAAAAATGTTCACATTAGAAATTGGTCTTAGAATAAAAAGGATGGGGTCTTAGGGTAAAGAAGATGGGATCTTACAGTAAGGATGACGGAGTCTGAATAAATATCATGGGGTCATAGAGTCAAGATGATGGGATCTTTGAGTACAGATAATGGTAGATACAAATATGGGCTACATTTTTTAAAGTCTGTGTTCACAATAGATAGGGTCTTAGAATGGAGATAATGCCAATTGTGCCTGAAACAAGTTGTAACGATGTGTTGGCATTCAAATAAATCGCGATCTTGGTCTAGTTCTGTAAACTGACTCGAGGCATAATTTGTGTACAAAGAAAAACAAACGAAACGTAGGGAACAAAAAAAAGGAATACAAATAAATAAGCTCATTATGAGGAACGCCGTCCGCTGTAAGTCCAGCCCAGGGGTAAGAACAGTTCCCTGAGCCGACCCAATGAGTCTCGTGTTTTCAATGAAAGCTAATGATCCAGGCACGTCGTAATAAATAGAATGCTCAGTTATGGATCTGTTTTGTTTTTCTTATTCAGTAGAATGTGTTATCGCATTCAAGTTGATCAGTGCACTCCTGGTGGCATTGTGAGCAGCAACGAACATCTCCCACACTCTCTTCCCACGTTCTTCACTTGGCCTGCTTCTCGTTTCCTTTCTATTCAAGTCTTTCGATTCACTTTCAAGCCCGCACCACAAATCTGAATTATTAACAATGCAGAGCAGTTCTGAGAGATGAATGATGCCTTTGATATACTACAAATGAATCAATGTAGAACTTTCTACAAGCTACATTCTAGGCGTAGGATTACTTCATAGCGTTAGACACATTATTCTCGACTTTTTTCACTTTCTAAAATCTGGCATCACTTCGCCGCTGACCAAAAGTTGAGAACTAAAATGTCAAAAACTCGAGTTGCTCTAGTTCTCGTGTGTTTAGATTCCGTTTCCAAAAAGACAGTGTTTCAAAAGTAGTTCAAAAAGGTCCAGACACAGGTTTCCATGGGTCGTAGATGACCGACACACTTTAAAGTACATACGATACGTACTCAAGCTATTCCTATCAAAGTCTCTAGAGTAACGCCTCAGGAATATAAGATCCTAATTAAATAAATAATTTATTACTAGGAAAAGATAATTCTTCGTGGCACGGGAGCTTAAAAAACTTCTGACTTCACCTGATCGGATAACGCGGCCCAGCTCTCGTCTTCCAAAGTGGAGTAATTAAAGCTAATGCACATGTTTGGGAGTAATTTTGTCGAGAGATACTTCAAACAGCATTACTTTAGACCTGGGGTGGGCAAATTACGGTCCCCGGGCCACATGCGGCCCGCCTGAGTGTTTTATGCGTCCCGCGGACACCTAAAGAAATCAGGTGTGTCCACAATATATACATAGAAAAATGCAAATATATTAAAAATAATTCTAAATCACTCTATAAATGATTGAAACTGTGTCATAAAACGTTTCAAGTAAACGAAGATTATTCTTACTGGCTATACTTCGATGCACTCAGTCAAAGACAAAATCTCAGGCCAGTATTTATTCAATGCTATGAAGAACTGTGTTGAATCTTGGGTATGCTTGGAACAAGAGGGCAAGAGTAAACAACAGATGGAGCTCGATCTTTGACTGAGAAAATCAGGTG
>JAZGLO010005347.1:0-29406 GCA_036873155.1 Biomphalaria sudanica
CGCTTTACCTCCGTACACAATCACGCTTTACCTCCGTACACAATCCCTCTTTACCTACGTACACAATCACGCTTTACCTCCGTACACAATCACTCTTTACATCCAAACACAATCAAGCTTTACCTCCGTATACAATCCCTCTTTACCTCCGTATAAAATCACTCTTTACCTCCAAACACAATCAAGCTTCACCTCCGTACACAATCAAGCTTTACCTCCGTATACAATCCCTCTTTACCTACGTACACAATCAAGCTTTACCTCCGTATACAATCAAGCTTTACCTCCAAACACAATCAAGCTTTACCTCCGTACACAATCAAGCTTTACCTCCAAACACAATCAAGCTTTACCTCCGTACACAATCCCTCTTTACCTCCGTACACAATCAAGCTTTACCTCCGTACACAGTCAAGCTTTACCTCCGTATACAATCAAGCTTTACCTCCGTACACAATCAAGCTTTACCTCCGTACACAATCAAGCTTTACCTCCGTATACAATCCCTCTTTACCTCCGTACACTATGTCGATAACTTATAAAGACTTGTCCAGAACGTCTACTGACGTATCACGTGATTCAATCAATAAACAAGGCGCGAATTTGTTTCTTTGCGATGGGACAGATGTGTCACGCGTTCGTTGAACGTACATTCATGACATGGTAACGGTGTAATTGAAAACTTATATATCGGTATAACTGTAAGCTGCTTTTTGTAAACTAATACAACCGTGTAAGTGTAAGCTGTAATTTGTGAAATAATCCTCGTAACCGTTATAAGAAGTAAGTTTGCATGAATTAAATAAAGAGTTAGGACTGTTATGGTAATGACTCGCAGCTGTCTAATGTGAAAATTGTTGTAGTAACTGATTTTCAACCGACAAGATCTCTGGTTTCATGCAAGTCAAAACACGTCTGGCTCTCTAGGTCACACCATAGTAAGATATGTGGATCACTTGTTAATTCCTGGCAGATAGCAACTACAAGATGACAATATATTGATGTGTAGCTGCAAATACAGTTGCAGACTCTGAATGCTATAAGACCTTTTTCTACTTACAATGCTTAACTGATACTACATCGGTAGACTGTATTTATACATCTACTTTCTTCTAACGACTGTTAGTTACTCGAGAGACACAGAGAGAGAGAGAGAGAGAGAGTTACTCGAGAGACACAGAGAGAGAGAGAGAGTTACTCGAGAGACACAGAGAGAGAGAGAGAGTTACTCGAGAGACACAGAGAGAGAGAGAGAGAGTTACTCGAGAGACACAGAGAGAGAGAGAGAGTTACTCGAGAGACACAGAGAGAGAGAGAGAGTTACTCGAGAGACACAGAGAGAGAGAGAGAGTTACTCGAGAGACACAGAGAGAGAGAGAGAGTTACTCGAGAGACACAGAGAGAGAGAGAGAGTTACTCGAGAGACACAGAGAGAGAGAGAGAGAGAGAGTTACTCGAGAGACACAGAGAGAGAGAGGGTTACTCGAGAGACACAGAGAGAGAGTTACTCGAGAGAGAGAGAGAGAGCGAGAGAGGAGAAAATAAAATACAGGTATATCCGATCAAAGGAAACCTTTCCTCTCTTCTCCATACTCAGACCTGACAAAATTTTTACTATACATTAATAGTGCTGTTGTGGCTGCTAGGAATAGCGAAAGACAGGCCTACACTCAAATCTAACTCTGTGATTTTGTGATTTGTGATTTGGGCACATCGGCACAATTTAGGCCATGTCGTGCCTGCAGTCCCTCAAGGGCCACTCTCCCTCCACACAACAAAGGTCAAATTCTATACCGTCAAATAATTAAAATCAAGGTCTATTTACAATTAAAATAGTAGAGGTAGTAAAAATTTAATAATTTGGTAAAAATATAATGTAAAAAGTACAGAGTTTAGAAATCAGATCTTCGTAGACAATCCAACTTCCCGGATAAAGCCCAGTACCTTCCCAGGGTCGACATTATTGAATAGTGTTTTTAAATTAGTGGCTCTAAAATATTTTCCCCTGACATCCTGGTATCTGGGGCAGTCAATGAGGATATGTTCCACGGTGAGGCGAGAGTCACAATAGTCACAAAGTGGGGGCTCTTCTTTCTTCAGCACAAAAGAGTGCGTGATGTAGGTGTGGCCAATCCTAAGTCTAGACATGGTCGTGCTACCACGCCTTGTCAGACCCTTAGATGTGGACCGCCACCTGACATCCGCCACAATCTGCCTGAGTTTATTGTGAGTCTCAGCCTCCCATCGATCCTGCCACTCTTGGTAGATGGCAGTGGCAATACTTTGTCTCAGGTCTGAGCAGGGAATTTGAGTTCCTGATACCGCATGATTTAGGGCTCTCTTTGCTTCTCTGTCTGCGGCTTCGTTTCCCTCAATGCCCACATGGGAAGGGACCCAGATGAAGGTGACATCCGTATGGTCGGCTGTTATTTGGTCCAACAGCTTCAGGCTCTTATGTACCAGTGGAATGTCAGTCTTCATCCGCCCCAAAGCTTGCAATGCAGATTTGGAGTCGGAGCAGATTATAAATTTCCTCCTTTCTGATGCTTTGACGGCCATAAGTGCAAGCGATATTGCATGTAATTCGGCCGTAAAGATGGAGCAGCCATCGGGGAGTCTACGGAAGATTGTTTTGTTCCGAAAGGAGCAGGCACACGCGACCTTTCCATCCATTTTGGATCCGTCTGTGTAGATGGTGCCACAATCTCCGTAGCTCTCTTGCAGTTCCCTAAAGTGGACTTGTAGTATGCTTGGGTCTGTATTTTCTTTTTTGAAATTAAGGAGGGATAAATTTAATTTGGGTTTATTCATTAGCCAAGGAGGATTCTGAGGGGTTTCTATTTTAGAGATTTGGTTAATGGGTGGGGTTAAATTTTGGATGGGTTCTCTCATTCGAAGGCCTAACGGCTGTATGACGTTAGGCCTTCGGTTGTATAATTCTACCTCTGTGGGGTTAAATATGGAATCGAAAGCAGGGTTCGTAGGGTTGGATTTTAGCTTGACTATATACTGCATTGCAAGCTTTTTCATTCTTATATCCATGGGGAGTTCTCCAGCCTCCACATGGAGGCTTGGGATAGGTGATGTACGAAACGCGCCGAGACAGAGACGCAGGGCAGCATTTTGTATTGGTTCCAGTATTTTTAGGTACGACTTCCTTGCTGCTCCATATATTATGGATCCGTAGTCTAGCTTGGATCGAATTAGACTCCGATATAGCAGCAGCAAAGTATCTCTGTCAGCTCCCCAGTCCGTATGGCTGAGCACTCTAAGTATGTTTAATGACTTTTGGCATTTTCTCTTAAGTTCCTTAATGTGGGGGAGAAAATTAAATTTGGAATCTAGAGTGAGGCCTAAAAATTTTGTAGTTTTCACGACAGGGATCTTCTTTTTGTGTATAAATAGTTCAGGGTCTGGGTGGAGTCCCCTTAAATTACAAAAATGCATACTAACTGTTTTGGAGTCCGAAAATTTAAAACCATTATCGTTTGCCCAATTTTGAATTTTGTTTAAACATAACTGTAATTTTCTTTCTAGGGTGTTCATGTTTTTCCCATAAGTAAAAATGACAAAGTCATCAACATACAAAGAGCACTCTATGCCAGGGGACAGAGCATTTATGATGCTATTTATTTTTATGTTGAACAGGGTGACTGACAGAATGCTGCCCTGGGGTACACCCATTTCCTGGTCATGAGTGTCAGAAGTGGTGTTGCCCACTCGAACCTGAAATTTTCGGTCTTTCAGGAATTCCCCCACAAAACGGGGGAGATGTCCCTTAAGCCCCATAAGCTCCAGATCACGTAGAATGCCATGTTTCCAGGTTGTGTCATAGGCCTTTTCTATATCGAAGAATACAGCTACTAGATGTTCTCTTCTGAGTAATGCATTTCTGATACAAGCTTCCAGCCTTATCTAACTCTGTCAATATAGAAATCCTCGTGTTCACCTTATCTTTGTTTACGTCCACATTACCCCCATTTCTGTCACTGCAAGAGTTTGGTGCAGCAGCAAGAAACCAATTGCTGCCAGAGTAGCACGCTCACACTCCCACCACTTTGTAATCCTTCAACAGTTCATCTACACCAGTAGATCTTAACCTGTGGTTTTTTATTCTCTAGGGTAACCCATGACAAGATCAGTTTTATTTCTGTATACCACTTCTATTTCCACCTCGACAGACATTCAGAGCTTCTTTTTACGATTATAGGGTTGTATCAATCCTACAAGTACACCAAACGTCGGCAGAATGCCATCGAAGTGTACGCCTACACCAGGATGATAAAAGGTCGGCATGTATCTCTCCAACCATCATAAATGCACAAGTGAAGTTCATGTACTGAATAGGACAACGTGAAATGTGTTCACAGTTTGTGCGGCTCATCCAACGTGTATTCTCTGGGTTCACTATTCGTTTAGAGAATGTATATCGAACATCAGTTCACCTACAAACAAACTCAGTACAACACAAACATTTAGTGGACTATTGGGCTACTATTAAAATTGTATTACTGTGAACTGAACAGTATTTACAAAGAGAGCTATAAAGTGTCCGCTAGTTTCACATTCCAGTGGACGACATATTATTTCTAATTGTACTTTTGTTTGAACCACTTGCACATTCTGTTCTTTAGTTACATCAACATTTCACCAGCCTCGTTTTGTTTCTCATTCATGGGTTCATTTTTCTACGCGTCTCTTATTACCACGTGACATGCACACACATAGGGGCTACGGAGCATGGATTAAACATACAACATAGGGGAAATAATAAATGGATTAAACATACGACATAGGGGTTACAACATATGGATTAGACATACGACATAGGGGCTATAATATATGTCTTAAACATACGACATAGGGGCTACAACATATGGATTAAACATACGACATAGGGGCTATAATATATGTCTTAAACATACGACATAGGGGCTAGAACATATGGATTAAACATACAACATAGGGCTACAACATATAAATTAAATATACGACAAAGGAGCTACAACATATGGATTAAACATACGACAAAGGAGCTACAACATATGGATTAAACATACGATATAGGGGCTACAACATATGGATTAAACATACAACATAGGGGCTACAACACATGGATTAAACATACGACAAAGGAGCTACAACATATGGATTAAACATACGACATAGGGGCTACGACATATGGATTAAACATACGACATAGGGGCTACAACATATGCATTAAACATACGACATAGGGGCTATAATATATGTCTTAAACATACGATATAGGGGCTACAACATATGGATTAAACATACAACATAGGGGCTACAACATATGGATTAAACATACGACAAAGGAGCTACAACATATGGATTAAACATACGACATAGGGGCTATAATATATGTCTTAAACATACGACATAAGGGCTACGACATATGGATTAAACATACGACATAGGGGCTACAACTTATGGATTAAACATACGACATAAGGGCTACAATATAGGGTCTACTGATTGAAACCCGCTTGGTTGTACTGATTGAAGAACCCAATGTTTCCGAAGTGCTATTTGTCACCTTCAGTTTACTTTAAAAGTGTCACCGCACATTCCCATGTCTCTAGTCCAAACAGTATTTGTTTTCTATACAATATTTGGTTTCCCAAGGCAAGGGAACACTTCACTGTCTCTCTTCTTTCCTTTTCTTTTCAGTCCTTGCCGTTTTCTTTCTTTTTGTTACTCTCTTCCTCCCTTGTAACGCGCCCATGATTACTCACTAATCTATATCTGCCCCTCCGACCAGTGTAGTGAATAAAGTTACCAGTCCAGCCATTCTAGGATGTGCCCTCTACTGAATAACATTAATGTTACACCACTCTCTCCCCAATTACGTCTCTTGCGTCCCCCCAAGGGCACACCATCAACATTCACACGATTGGTCTAGAAAGGAAAAAAACTCGATGTGATCTACAGAGGAAGACAGTGATGGACACGGAGAGAGGAAGAGACAAAGAGTATTGAAAAATGTCTTCCTAACGAGACTAATCTATCAAAAGATCTGATAAAATGATTTTTTTAAAAATACTAAATTAGTCTAGCATTAAATAATACAGTACCTGGTAAATAGTAACTATTAGATCAATCAAATATTCTAGTCCAACTACAGTAAAAGGTCGCTTATCCGGATGTCAAACACCCGGACTGCCTCTTTTAGCGGCCCTCGAGAGGGGAAAACGTGCTAATAGTTATGTCCGTCTGTCCGTCCCGTTTAGATCTAATAAATTAGAAAAAAATATTGAAAATCCGATATCATGATAATTTATTTAGATGTTACAAAGTTCTGATGCAACGGCTACTTCTTTGTTTTCAAGAAGCAAACTGTTTAGTTTTTAAAATGAACTATGTAAGCAGTTGTTGTTGTTTTTTCTTCATTAAAAGACACCACTTTTAAATGAAAACTTAAGGGAAGGGAAGTTTTAAAAAAAAAGTTCACATACTTCTTCATTAATTACTCTGGCTTCATTCAAAGATTCGCGCATTGGTACAAAAACAATTGCGTAAAAGGTCACGACAGAAAAATATTAATGACTAGCTATTAAATATCTTTTATAATTATTAACTAACTTATAGAATAAAATGTTCATTCAATTTTTTTTAAAAGGGGCTTTTTATAGCAACTTCGCTTTTAATGTATGTCTGTAAAAAAAAAGGACTATTTTTAGTAATTGCAATTGACATATCCTCCCAATACGCTTGATGACAATCTAGATAAATAGAACCCAGATTCAGATTTAAATCTAAGTTAATTAATAATTTGAAAAAAGAAAAAAAAAAAAAAAAAAAAACTTGCATCTATAAATTATTCAGGTAATAGCTCAGATCCTGACAGCTTTGGAGTGCAGATTTATGAACTCTAAGTCTACGGGTAGGATCTTATGACTAAATGAGTAAAAACCGGACGTGGACGCATAATATTATCTTGAGGATTTAATCATTTGAATTAAAAATGTTAGAGACAATTATCTGTATTCATCAATCTTCTTTGTTAGATCTAGAGTTTACATATTCTAGCCTTAGACTAGAGTTGACTAGTCATTATAAATATACATCTAGAACCATCCTTTCACATTGGCATATCAGATGGGGGCCGCCTCTGAGTTTGTATTATCACACAAACTCTCCTTGAAATTTGTGTTGTTGTTGTTGTTTTATAATACGGTATTTAAGTGGTCTAGATGATGTGCAGCGAAAGATCAGCAATTATTTTGCTCAATAATGGTAGATTTACATACGGAGCGATACCCAGTTTTTGTTTTTTCTTTTGTGTTTCTTTTGTTAGTTTAGCTCTCATGTATGTTATCCTAGAAAATACAAGCCAGAGAGAAAGAATACACTTCAACGAAAAGTAATAATATGATGGTCAAAGCAGAAAATATATATATTCTTGTTAACATTAAATATTCATATTTGGAATAGAAGATTCAAACTGTAAAATAAAATCTACTATTGATGTCAGGATACCGTACATGTGGAAAGCTTAGGCATAAAACAATAGGTCGCAATTTTAAAAACGCGTGTTTTGGTTCATTTCTCTCAGAACTAATTACTATTGGCATCATTCTTTAAGTTTACTGGGTTCTGTTCACCCGGAAGTCGTATTGAACGAAAACCTAAACTAGCTAGTTTGAATTTGTAAACTGGCTAAAACTAGAAACAACGGTAGTCCGTTATGCACAGAACGAGGGGTATGCTTTTGGTAGTGGGTTAGAAATGCTTCCGGAAATTGTAATGAGTCAAGGAGAATTAGGAGAGGGGGGGGGGAGAGAGAGTCAATAGGTTGAGTATTTTTAATCTACTTATATCTTGAGCTGCAACTCAATATTTGTATCGACCGAGGGTTCGGGTATAAGGAATCCTGAGAGTTGAGACAAAAAAAGAGACAAAAACCCCTGGCATGTCAAATGAAAGAGTATTGGCAATAGTTGAGTAGAAATCAAAGGATGAAAGGAAACGTATTGAACGCTGTAGTCAACGGGCTACACACCATCACCAAGCGGTAAAGGAAACAGAATCACAAATGTAGTATGCTATTTAGAACTAGCGCAACATTATACAAAGTGTCCTAGTAGGCTCATAGTAGAGATGTAGAACAAATAGTTTAAATACATAAGAGGAACATCGTCGCTAAATTCCATCGTACCAAATTTTGGGGTTGACATAAAGTCATTTTAAGAAATTTCGAGAAGTCCCGAAGTGACATCATATTCATGCAGCAGGTATTGTTGACAAATTGTTTACAATCAAATAAACTCAATGAACGAGCAGAGGAGTTCTCTAAAGGGAATATAACTTTGCTTACAATGAAATCTATTCTAATCAGTGCTGGATTTACCTACAGGTAGCAAGGGCTGTAGTTTAGGGCCTATACTTGCTTGGGGGCCCCAGAAAAAAATGGTTCCAGGTATATGGCACCATTGCTCAAATAGCAAACGGCTTTATCAAGTTTAAATTCGATACTGATTCTACTAGTAGATAAAGTTCTCTATGAGCAGAATAGGAAAACACATTACTTAACTCTAGATACACATCTATGGTGAATGCAGCTTAGCTATAAAACAACAAGAAAACAAATACTACAAAAAAGACGCAAGTTTAAAAAAATGGATTGCCATGACTTGGACTAGTTATAAATGCAAACTGATTGATTGAAGAGATACAGACAGCTACTCCTGGGATCAATGGTAATACTCTGACTTATCTCTCATGAATAAAAATCATATTAATCTTCAGATTTAACACAAAAAAAAAAAAACAGCAGACAAGCTATGCTCCACAAGCCTAGAGCTGCACCCAGACCTGACCCCGAATCTGAGTTATAAATCTCCATGCATGTTGTATGTTATCTGTGAAGCTGGTCTAAAACGTTTGAGGTAATTTGTTAAGTTCCCAGCAGCTAGCTCCCAGAGACATCAATTATCCTTCTGTCATAACACGTCGAGCTAAAAGAAGAAAAGGCGAACAACTAGGACAACAGAAATCAATTCATGGCCAAAGCCTGGTGATAGCAATGGATCACGTGCCTTAGCCAATTTCAAGATGGAAATCTGGTTGCGTCCTTAATCACAGCATAACATAACCTCTTATCTGTACGCCGCTTTAAGATTGTATCGTGATGACATTATTCTATGCACATGTTGAATTCCAATTCTAATTTAACAACCCCCCTCCGTTCTCCTGAGTTACCTTACAGAGATTCATAGCCTTGGTTTATTTGGGTTCTTCTTAGAGCATGCTTAGTGCGCTTGTTCTTGTTACAGCTTGCTTAGTGCGCTCGTAATGAAGTGATAAAACGGGACGTGGTGGCCGAGTGGTAAAAAACTTGGCTTCCTAATGAATGGGTTTTGTGTTCAACACCCGGTGAAGAATCACAGGTATTTTGAACTTCGGGGTTTTCAGGTCCCCCCTGAGTTCGCTCAGTTCTGAGTGGTACCTCATCCTCACCCATACATCGCTAGTTCTGAGTGTAGGGAACTCATTCCGTATTATTTGTTGTACTAGAAGTCCCATCAGAATATCTGTTTGACTGTGTAGTAGTTGTATTAGATCATGTTTTACTGGTAATAAATAATTGGTGTTGCTAGCATTTATACAGGTAGATAATTGTTTAGTTTAAAAATATATTTTTACTTACAATTAAAGATGTAATCTACTTCTGCATGCTATTTTTTAAAGCTCAATAAAATGCTACTCCAACTCACAAGCAAGGTAAATCACTGGTGACACCTACACACTTATTATTTCATCTCATTGAGTATTTTACAAATATTTTTGATTATGCAGACAAACTCTACAAACTGAATTCAAACATAGTAACAATGTGCAAACGGAGGGAATGATTGAAAAGTCAATATAGGGCAAGACAGGAGATGTACACGTGCAGTGTTCCATGCTGGATGAAATGTACACAGTGAAAGGGCATTCAAAGGTAAAAGGTCTAGATTTTATTTCTGGACTCCATCAACTACGTATAAATCTACAATAACCTAGTCCAGGACACCATAAACTCATTAATGCATATAAATCTATATTTATTAGTTAACAAGTAGCGCTAGTGGTCTGTACAGTCGGTTATGTGATGCTCTTGTAGGAAATGAAGGGAAGACAACTAGAATTTTCAAACAGAAATAAATTTAGACACAGTGCTCCCTCTTGTTATGCTTAAGTTTTTTCGGTTTCGTTGTTCTTGTTTTTTTTAAATGAGCACAGCAGCCAAAAATAATGTTGATGCTGGGCGGTTGCCATGGTTACCACCTAGAACTTTAAAAAGCGTCTTCCTTTCATAAGCACTTGATGTTCTGTGTACGATGGGAAGGGAATGGTGTTGTTGTTTTGTTTGGAAGGGAGGAAGAGGATATCTTATGGCGAAGTATTTATGACATCAATCTCCAGGCGGATGTCGAAGAGCGTATTATAGCTGAGAGTGTGTGTGTGGGGGGAGGGGCGTGGCGCGGAGGAGCTCAAGTAGGAGGATGAAGTCGCTAATAGATGAGACGTTACCCACACCTCTTTAATGTACAGCCGCTCTGGCGTTGGGATCAAAACATTCAGTCATACTGAAGAGTTTGTGTGTGTGTGTGTGTTTCGGTGTGTGTGTGTGTGTGTATGTGTGTGCGTGTTGAAACAAACCAAATATGGTGTACGCTAGGGAAATTTTTATTGTTAAAGTGTCGTCAATGGTAACTAAATTATAGAATTAAAAAGGGCTCTGCCAGTCTAATCTGGTGATTCCCACGCTTTTTTTTCAAATGTCATTGGCGATGTAGAGCCGATGAAGAAAGTCCTCCATAGCGAAACAATGTACATCACCTCGCGAGAATGAGGTGCCACGAGAGAGCAGTCAATCACATGACACTACTTAATGAAGACGACCACATTGACAGTGACACGTAAACACAGTCTACTAGGTCTACGTAATACACACACATGACGTAGGCCCCAATCAGAACGTACCCAAGTCACCCCCACCCCCTTTTTGTTTACGTCACACATCAATCACCGCTAAGTATTGGTCTTTATCCCAGGCATCAAGTAATGAAACTTAGCTGGTAACGGTTGACTGGCTATTTCTCCAATCACCAGGTCCTGAGGAAGCTAATACAATGTGTCCTGATGCACCGAGTCTTCATGCCTTTATTTTACTTTCACGTCGGGAGGATTTCATTTCTCAGTGGTATTGATTGAAAACATTGAAACATCACTGTACATTCTATTCGACTATTTGTATTACAGATAAACGTCCCATATTGTTTCCAATCCATTTGGTCTCTCCCTTATATGCCACTGACACGCCATCGATGACATTGTCTTACCATTTTCAACAACAAGCACTCACTGTATCACTACGGCATGACAGTGCTACATGTGCAACCCTTCAATTTCACTAACAGTATTGATCGGTGCCACATTTGAACAAAGTACTTTTAGCCTATCCACAGACTCCAACATTGTCAACAGTAGTCGAACTTACATACGCCATCGACCACAAGATATGCGTAATCAATCTCGAGAATGTCAATCAATTGCGCATATCCAATCAATCATTCCCAGTCCATAGCGAGCAAATCAAGCGCACACAGCCATTCACTGGAGCGCTGAAACTTAGACACAGCAAATCCGATCCAATTATAAGACACATACATCTCTAGATTTTAGTCCGGGACAGCTTATAGCATTCACTAAGAGAATTTGAATCCTAAAGTTGACCAAAGAAAACTGTTCAATCTCTCAGTCGGCAATATTCAGAAAGAGAGAACAATCATTTCTTCTCTCCATCTCTTTCCACATCATTTCTCCTTCTCCTGATTTGATATTACGCTCTGCTCCTCGATTCGACCCCCGCCTCCTCGAGTGTCCCAATCCCACCAGCCGTCCTGCACTTCACCCAGGGCTATAAAGGAATAAAATTATTATGAAATCTCCGGCACCAGCAACTTAAGCCTTAAGATCGCGCTTGAAAGAAAAGACCAAAGCAAATAGGATTGAGGAAGTCGGTGTGACACACAATTAGTGACATCGTGTTGCTGAACACTCTGACCTTCCATCTCAAGCCCAGATTATGGCTATAAAATAAGCTTGTACGGGGAGGTGGGAGATTGTATTACGGATGTAATGAGACCCTTAAACTCGAGCTGTTTACTGTGGTTCAAGTGTAGATGTAGTTATGAAGTAGATCTAATGCTATACACAATGATACAATTGTAAGCGTTGGGCCTTTTTTTTTTTCTGTTTGTCTTTTTTGTGTGTTTTTTTTTCTACGGATGATGTGAAAATAGATCGGGGGAGAGGGGAAATGAAGGTTTGCATAAAGGTTAGAACCGTTAGATGGATCTTAGTGAAGGATGAACGGATAGACAGACAATCAAGTAGGTGGACGGTCGGATCGAGGAATGAATAAACGAACGTACAGAGTGAGTGTCGAATAGACTGAAATTCAGACGAATAGAGTGTCAGACGGAGAGAGAGAGAGACAGAGAGAGACACACACACAGAGAGACAGAGAGAGAGAGAGAGACGTTAACTCACAGGCAACCAATGGAAGTCAAGTACAGGTAGCTCTATAATGAATTGAACAAATGCCACGGGGTAAAGATATTAACACCTAACACAAAGAAAAAATGTAATAGACAGCAACTGATTGACACATTATGAGATTCTGACATCTTACATTGTAACTTCTTATGCCATAACAGTAGACGCAGAGTAACTGTCTGCATACCAACAAGCGAGATAAGTTTGTAAAGTGTATGGGTCTCCTTCTTGTTTCATACACCTTTGGACTGGCCAATGAAGTGAGAACAGTGGAACACCATGAACTGACACTACATGGATACATGACACCTTAGTATGGCAGACTATAGCCTTGCCTAAATATTATATCCACTGGTATTGTATATACTGCTTATTATTCCCTTTTATGACACAGTGACCTTTGGCACGCGCGTGCGCACAGACATGGCACTCATACAACTTGGCATGCCCAAGACACGAAACAAGGCGGTGTGACATTCAATCAATTGATTATCTACAGCACTTGTCCCACGAGTATCTCTCGACCCTTCTCCAAAAGACACACAAATATATGGGGGACAGTTTTTCTCTGGTCTCGGCCTAAAGTTGTTAAGTTTTGTTGTTTTTTCCCTAGCCCACTGATGTCCCTTACCCCCCCCCCCCCCTTTTCATTCCAACAGCAAAAAGGGTATCGATTTAAGAGAACATTTCTAGAGTCAATAGCTCTTGTGTTGGTTAGATGTCTACCAGTGTGAGAACCTCTCATGGCAGGGTGGGGCACAACGTATCTCTCTGTACTGGCATAGCCCCCCCCCCCCACCACACACACACAGTTACAATCCATTTGTGTCGCGACCCCACCTATATCAAAATAGTTTCTCTTCTTTCCAATCAATCATTTATATCCAAATGTTTTGCGATGCAATGGTATCACATTTGACATTTACACACACACACAAAATAACAGAATCATTTCAAATAGGGCGTGCAACATGGAAAGGGGGCGGGGGGAGATTCCCCCATACATGACATGAAATGTATAGGGCAAGTAATGTGGAAACTATGAGGAGGAAGGAGGAGCGGAGGGAGTCACTGCTAAAGACGTCTTCCAATATAAAAAGCTGAAGTTTGTTGTAAAATAGTTCATCCCCTACCCCTCTTCTTTTTCTAAGCCCCAATCAGCTATCAATCGATTACGTAATTCTTGCCATTAAGATCATATTCATGCTTAGGCAAAACCGTTCTTGACACTACCGGTGGAGGTTGGCGACAGACAAGACTGAGAACAAGCAAAATATATTTTTTTTAAAAAAGCTTAGCTGAGGAGAAGAACTCCAGATTACAGACATATATCTCGACTCTCAATATTGTAATTTTTTAAGTTATCAAACAAATTTAATTAATTAGCACTATTTAATGAATCAATTGATTGATTCCTGTTCTGTTAGGAACAATCAATAATCGTGTCAAGTTTCAACTAATCTGAGAATTGGGAATACGGAGAAATAAAGTGTACAAAATTCGTGAGCAAACAAGCAAAATATTTTTTTTGAAATATCTCTCAATATTGTAATATGTATTTCCCTTTTACAATATCAAACAAAATTAATTAATTACTTCTATTTTGTTGATTTTGTTTTATTCGTGTTTTGCTAGGGACAATAACTGTGCAAAGTTTCAACTTGATCCGAGAATGGGAAGTGGGAGAAAAATCGTATTCAATATGACAGAGTGACTTGATATAAACTTTGTAAAATGATCTCTCAATGTACAGTTTAGTTGACTTCAGCTTTGTAACAAAATATCTCTAAATGTACATGTGACCGAATGAAGTTCCATGAAGATAACGGCATGTAATTCAAATGTGGACCGGCATTCTTATTACTGCCTCCGGCTCTGTCTGCACATCCATCTCCTGTATCGAACATGCAACATGTGGCTCTTAGATTTGTATCCAATATCATTTCCTTTAACGCTTTCTGGTGTCCAGAAATATTAGGAAGTAACAAGTCAAAAATAGTCAGTGGAAACGAACCTCTTTATGATAAAGAAAAAAAAACGGAAGGGGGGGGGAATTGTTACAAGCATTAGTATGTTGTTGCTGTTGTTTTTTGGGGACTTTGCATAACCCTTTTAGTTGAATGCTCTTAAGACTTTGACCCATTTTTTATCTTGATTATTATAATGGAGAATTCAATTTTTATTGTTCAATATTTAGTATATAAAAATACAAGATAATTTTATGTTAGCTTTTAAATTATTTATAGTTATTTGATGATATAACAAAATAACAAAGATACTTTTATCACACAAACTTAGTAATAAAATATTAATAAAATAAAACATAAATTATTTTGCGTTTTTCACTTTAAGACTAACTGAACAACCAATTATTGATAATGAGATTTTTGACTAATATTTAATAATTTTTTCCCGAAAGAAAAAAATAGCTCTTTAATAGTTTTTCGAGTTTTTCTATCTAAATGTGACAAACCGACAGACAGACGACACAAAACTACGAAAGCCGTTAAAAAAAAATACATTATTAGAGACTTTTGGGAATTAACATTGCCCACTCTGAACACGGAAGGTACGCCACTGCATGAAGCACTGTTCAATTTATTTTGGACCTAAACCATGAATTTCTTCGACTTATATTAGATACAGTTCTCTTCTGCGTTTGGAATTATTTTTTCCATTGCAACAACGCAACATTCATGCCTATAGCAATGCTCCATCGTTGGGAGGTACGTGTACACACTTTTACCAGACAGACAGACGGACAAACAAAGTGAGTTGATATAAGCTAAGTAATAAAAACTACATTCTTAATAAATATCTATGTGTCCAAGGGAGCTATGCACCTGTTCAGTTGTATGCTGGGTGAACACATCAGCAGACAGGAGAGGTCTACTTTGAAGTGCTCAACATGATTAGACACTCGATGGTATTGATTCCAGACACTGACAGCAGCTGGATCAGACCTAACAAGTGCTGATAAGGTGGACCAGGAACCCACCACACAGGTCAGCTTGCCTAATCCCCATGAACACAATATACTTTCATCATCTTTAGTATGACCAGGGCTTTAACACACATATACTAACAAGAAAAACATTGTCATTGTTCATACATGTCATTAATTTGTCATAACTCTGTAACCAGTATAGATAGCAGCTTTGAATTTGGAACAGTTCTACTTCATTATAAGCTGTTTCAATTATGGCAGCAGTACTGAAACACTATACTAAAGGGGAAAAAGTTTCGTTGTTGAGGCTTTGAATGAGAGTTTGTGTCCCTTTACAACACAATTAAATCAATTAAATAATCATTCTATAACATCAGTCAGGCAAGGTTCACATTAAACTATACCTTCGTCACTATCAGTTCATTGAATACATATGAATATTAACAATGTAATAATAATAATATTAATAAATCTCCGTATCCTGTGGTAACAAGTTGTTAGTCGAACTATCAATACAACAGTATCGACAACACTTTCGACATATGCAAGTCTTTTTTTTTTTAATCGACGGAGATTGAGTTGTTGATAGTTTGTAGTTCATAGTTTCTGATATTCTTTCTGAAAATATTGAAACCTGCCTTTTTACCTGCCTGAGAGGACCACTTTGGGGGCCGATTTTGAGTTTGTGTCTCCACACAAACTGTCTTTATAACCTTGTTAAATAATGTTGTCAGGGAGAGGTATGGCGAGAATGAATGTTAGTTTGATATTTTGGTATGATTGTTATATCCCCTTGTTATGAATGCGAAGTGTTGCACGTGTTCTGAACTGAGTGATTAAGTCTTCGTTGAATGTGCGAGAGAATGTGTTAAGTCAGTAAGGTCTTGCTCCCGGTCCAGGAAGGTTAGACGTTTACTTCCTGGACTGGTATTTATGCATTTATATATTCAAAAGTTGATGGACTGGTGTTTTGTGTATTTCATAAGAGTGATATAATTGTGTGCTTTATTAAGTATTATCGATATTCGTAAATATAAGGAGTTAGAGTTGATGTATATTAAGTGTTCGTATTTGAGTTAAGCAATTATTGAATTATAATTAAGTAACCAAGCAAGTATTATTTAATATTCAAGAAACCCCTAGTTAGCCAAGTTAAGAAACACACCATAACAAGAGAGACAAGCAGCAGTATATATATATAATATAGAACTCTGACATCTGGAGGCTTCGTCCGGGCAGGTATCGTTGTACCTGTTACCTGTCATATGTCTCTTCGATCAGCCAAACGAGATACTACCTTGACATATTTGAGTGGATTTAAGACAATCTGTATTATTTAACACCAGTGTATTAAATAGTGTACTATTAATACAGTATTATTATTGACATCTGAGGGCTTCGTTCGGGCAGGTATCGTTGTACCTGTTACCTATCATTCGTCGTTTAAGCAGTATTATTATTGACATCTGGAGGCTTCGTGCGGGCAGGTACCGTGTCGGTTGTACCTCTTTTTTCCTCACCTTGAAGAAGCCATTGAACTAGCCAGAGCCTGCATTTTTTTTTTTGTTCACTGGTTGACCTCTACACACGAGTGTGACTGTTACACACCGAAGTTATTGTGTTCTCTAAGTCAGTAATATATTCAAGGAAGAAATCAATCACTTTGTGCTTTAACGTCGTTTACATCCACGTAGACCCCGCCTCCTAGAGATGTGGAGATAGCATTAGGTGAAATCAACTCTAGATCAAAGGACATACCATTCAAAGAAACAAATTGACATTTCTACTAGAACCGTATTTGTTGAATCTAATTCGTCATATGTCATTGACTAATTTGGACTTGCAGCTACTTCTTGTATACCGAGGTCATTGCGTCACTCACCATTTAAAGAGACATCACCATTTAAAGGGACATCACCATTTAAAGAGACATCACCATTTAATGAGACATCACCATTTAATGAGACATCACCATTTAATGAGACATCACCATTTAATGAGACATCACCATTTAATGTGACATCACCATTTAAAGAGACATCACCATTTAATGAGACACTACTACTACTACTAGTATTCACTTACTATTGGATTATTCTACATGAATGCAATTACTCAAGTAATCGTGATTTATCTACCTTTGCTACATTGATGTTGGATTATTATTGTACTACCTGACTAGATAATCATTTTTTTATTCACCCATTATTATTACTATTAGTATCATATCAATGTTTTAATAATTTTGCTTTGTATTTGTTTCATTCTCTAAATCTGCTGTGAGTCATAAAGCGTTTACAAGGAGGCCGAACAGCGACCTGACACTCCAGAAGTTCCACATTCTTAAAGTAACACCGTCTTGGGGAAAGAGTTGTCATTTCTTTCCTGGCATCAGACACAGATAAGTTGAGTTTTCTTTTGTCTGTTGTATCGGGCATTCAGGGTCGAGTGTACATTGCCTTTTCAGTAGTGGAGATAAAGGGTGATTTTTGTTTTCTTTTCTTTGTTGATCCTTTTTATAATTATTTATTGTCTTATGTAAATTGAACAATGTTACTTGTTAACTTAACCTTTATAAATTAATTTACGCTTATTCAGTAATATTTCTTATTATTTGTAATTACCATGGACGAGTTTAAACCTAGGTCAATTGAGGTATTAATAGAACAGGCCCACATGTTTGGAATTGAGTGTGATGAATTACGAGAGTTTGTTTTAAACCAACAAAAACTAGATCTAGAGAGATTAACTCCAGAATGAGAAAGAAAGGCAATAGAAGTGGTAAAGTTGGAAATGGAACTGGAAGTAAAACTGTTATTACAGGGAGATGTGAACTATAAAATAGAAATTGAAAATGAACTATCAACTAATGAGGAGCAAAATAACTGTCAGGTTATTGTTAATAATATAATTGGGATAGAAGATAATTAAGAAATTGAGAATGTCTTATCAAGTAAGGAACTAAATGATTGTAATTATACTGTTTATGATATTAATGAGATAGAAATTGGAGAAGTAATAGAAAATGTCTTAACTACTAAGGAACTTATTGATAAGGAACTTACTGATTGTCAGTTTATTGACAATAATATTATTCATGTTCTGAGACCATTTCACAGAGTACACAAACCATTAAAGAGATTAAACCTAACAAATGGAGTTTATCAAGTTGTTGGTGGAGGGTAAAGTTAAACCAGACCCCAATAGGCTACAAATGTTTTTGTACCTAAAACTTCCAAGAAAAAGAATAAAGAAATCTTGACATAGTGTTTCCCCTCTCCCTGTTGCTGAGAAGGGGATGTCCACGAGGGTCAGCCTGAATTCCCGAGTGCGACTTGGCAATAGAGAAAATTCAGCAGTGTCAGTCTTCATGTATTTTTTGTTTTGTTGTACCAAATCATAATAGTTATTGTATTTATCTAAACAGTACACCCGAAATAGCTTGCTGTGTGTTGAACCAAGTAGATGGCTTCCTTCCGGTAAAGTGCAGAGAGCTGATACATAGAGAGTAGCATTACTTCATTAATAGCGTGAGTGTCCAACGCCTAGACAGATACCTCTGATACCCAGGAGGATGCACAATCCAGTCTGACCACAGACCACTGTCTATTAGCTGATATACTGTCAAGACTAACCTAGCATCTAAGCATAGTTGTAATTGTCAGAATTCATCTTTTTTTTTCCCAATACAATGTCCAACGTGGTTTTAACTATTAGAGATGGTATCTTGTATATTATTGCTATACATAGGAATTAATCTTTTCTTGTATGTTTGCTGTTTAACATATTAAATATGAACGTGGGAAGGACTATGCCTGCCGACTTCAAATTGTAATATAACTCTCCATGCCACTATTTTTTTCTCATTTATTCTTTTCTCTCTTTCCCTTTGTTGTAAATAGTGTCATATAAATGATAGCCTTAGCTGGACATATTTCTTTTGTTAGGTTAATAAGGGCTATTTCACTTTAATGTACATTATATACATTTGAGTGTAGATATATATGTTTATATATATGTATATAAGTATGTGTATGACACAGTGTATGTATGTATATTTATGTATATACTTGAATAACTGTTATCTAATAACAGTCATATCGTGAGAGGGGGGATGTCAGGGAGAGGTATGGCGAGAATGAATGTTAGTTTGATATTTTGGTATGATTGTTATATCTCCTTGTTATGAATGCGAAGTGTTGCACGTGTTGTGAACTGAGTGATTAAGTCTTCGTTGAATGTGCGAGAGAGTGTGTTAAGTTAGTAAGGTCTTGCTCCCGGTCCAGGAAGGTTGGACGTTTACTTCCTGGACTGGTATTTATGCATTTATATATTTATAAGTTGATGGACTGGTGTTTTGTGTATTTCATAAGAGTGATATAATTGTGTGCTTTATTAAGTATTATCGATATTCGTGAATATAAGGAGTTAAGAGTTGATGTATATTAAGTGTTCGTATTTGAGTTAAGCAAGTATTGAATTATAATTAAGTAACCAAGAAAGTACCAAGCAAGTATTATTTAATATTCAAGAAACCCCTAGTGAGCCAAGTTAAGAAACACACCATAACAAGAGAGACAAACAGCAGTGTATATATATAATATAGAACCCTTGACAAATGTATTCAAATTTGATTTGAATTCTTACAAACAAACAAGAATATTGAAAAGCAAAACAAAATAATGTTCACAATTACACAGCTAACACACAGTACATCGCTAACAACAATATATGTTGTTTTTTTAACCAGTACAAAGTTTACATCTGTAAATCGCTCACAACAGTATTTAGTTTTTACCAGTACAAAGTTTACATAAGTTGAGTCTCTAGAATCCATTTATTTTTTATGTCCAAAAACAAATCCCTTATGTAAACCCTAAACAGCCTCGTGGCCTCTCGTCTGGCTCCGAGACCATGTAGTGGGACAAGTAAACAAAACAACTACTTCTAGTACAGTTATAGAAAGAGAAGTCGCTAGTGACTAGAACAGTAAAAGGTCAAGCTGCGCCGTTGAGTCCAGTAATACAGTTTACTATGCAAATAGTCAAATCCCAGGACTGAAAAGATCCCATTCTTGACAAGTGTGACAAGTGCCACAGACCAGTCACCAGGGACAAGATGACCAGTGAATCTGTTGGACAGCAGACTTCACTACTAGTCAAGATCTGGTATCTTGAGATATAATGACGTGACCAAACTAAAGAAAATATGTCAAAGTCGAGGAAGGGGGAAAAAAGGTATTACAAGCAAGATAACATGTCACAGCACAAGAAACAAAAAAACAGAGAAAAAGATGTCAGAAACCTGAACATATGTCAGACTGAAGATCATAAGGAAATCTGTTACCAGGGAGACTAGCTTTAAGTTTTCCAATTGGACAACTTGAGGAGAGTTGATGTCCAACATTCTTGTCAACGGTTAAAGAGTCAAGCAAAACGTCCAACCACTTTAGCTTTGCCTATCCCGTACCCTAGAAAGCTAAACAAAAAAACAGCCCTTTGATTCCAACTCAAGAAACTTAGAGTTTTGATTTGATTATTTTGGCACAATTTAGGCCATGTCGTGCCTGCAGTCCCTCAATTGCCACTCTCCCTCCACACAACAAGGGCCAAATTCCATAGTCAAATCATTAAAATCAAGGTCTATTCACAGTTAAAATAGTAGAGGTAGTAAAAATTTAATAATTTGGTAAAAATCTAATGTAAATAGTACATGTTTAAAGAATTCATAAATCAGATCTTCGTAGACAACCCCACTTACCGGATAAAGCCCAGTACCTTCCCAGGGTCGACATTATTGAATAGTGTTTTTAAATTAGTGGCTCTAAAATATTTCTCCCTGACATCCTGGTATCTGGGGCAGTCGATGAGGATATGTTCCACGGTGAGGCGAGAGTCACAATACTCACAAAGTGGGGGCTCTTCTTTCTTCAGCACAAAAGAGTGCGTGATGTAGGTGTGGCCAATCCTAAGTCTGGACATGGTCGTGCTACCACGCCTTGTCAGATGTGGACCGCCACCTGACATCCGCCACAATCTGCCTGAGTTTATTGTGAGTCTCAGCCTCCCATCGGTCCTGCCACTCTTGGTAGGTGGCAGAGGCAATACTTTGTCTCAGGTCGAGTTCCTGACACCGCATGATTTAGGGCTCTCTTTGCTTCTCTGTCTGCGGCTTCGTTTCCCTCAATGCCCACGTGGGAGGGGACCCAGATGAAGGTGACATCCATATGGTCGGCTGTTATTTGGTCCAACAGCTTCAGGCTCTTATGTACCAATGGAATGTCAGTTTTCATCCGCCCCAAAGCTTGCAATGCAGATTTGGAGTCGGAGCAGATTATAAATGTCCTCCTTTCTGATGCTTTGACGGCCATAAGTGTCACAGCCTGGTTTTTGTTGTAGGCGTGATGACGCGAATGTCGTGTGTTGTAGATACCTCTGGCAGATAATATAATATTCTTTGTCTTCTTAGTAAAATACTTTAACTCGCGCACTAGATTTGCTAGTGAGTGAGAACACTAACATGCTGAACTCTTTGACCACAATATTTATAATAATTAATAGACTCACTTGTAGCTGACATGGTTTTTATTACACACAAATAATAAATCACTAAAAATATTGGCGACTTCAGCCATCACAAAATACATCCAAGAAAATAAGTCCTGAATACAAATCAATTCTAATAACTTCAATACTTGTCAATAATATCCAAAACACTCCTCTCTCTACAAGAGTCTAAAATCAACTGAGGTGTCCACCTCGTGGTCAGTCCCCGACCATGAAAAATCTCGTGCTAACGTGCACGGAATGGTTCAGTGATTACTAGTCACCAAATATTACAGGGGGTTCTAAAACTATACACATGTCATACATGACAATAAGTGCAAGCGATATTGCATGCAATTCGGCCGTAAAGATGGAGCAGCCATCGGGGAGTCTACGGAAGATTGTTTTGTTCCGAAAGGAGCAGGCACACACGACCTTTCCATCCATTTTGGATCCGTCTGTGTAGATGGTGCCACAATCTCCGTAGCTCTCTTGCAGTTCCCTAAAGTGGACTTGTAGTATGCTTGGGTCTGTATTTTCTTTTTTGAAATTAAGGAGGGATAAATTTAATTTGGGTTTATTCATTAGCCAAGGAGGATTCTGAGGGGTTTCTATTTTAGAGATTTGGTCAATGGGTGGAGTTAAATTTTGGATGGGTTCTCTCATTCGAAGGCCCAACGGCTGTATGACGTTAGGCCTTCGATTGTATAATTCTACCTCTGTGGGGTTAAATATGGAGTCGAAAGCAGGGTTCGTGGGGTTGGATTTTAGCTTCACTATATACTGCATTGCAAGCTTTTTCATTCTTATATCCATGGGGAGTTCTCCAGCCTCCACATGGAGGCTTTGGATAGGTGATGTACGAAACGCGCCGAGACAGAGACGCAGGGCAGCATTTTGTATTGGTTCCAGTATTTTTAGGTACGACTTCCTTACTGCTCCATATATTATGGATCCGTAGTCTAGCTTGGATCGAATTAGACTCCGATATAGCAGCAGCAAGGTATCTCAGTCACCTCCCCAGTCCGTATGGCTGAGCACTCTAAGTATGTTTAATGACTTTTGGCATTTCCTCTTAAGTTCCTTTATGTGGGGGAATTAATTAAATTTGGAATATTGAGTGAGGCCTAAAATTTTGTAGTTTTCACGACAGGGATCTTCTTTTTGTGTATAAATAGTTCAGGGTCTGGGTGGAGTCCCCTTAAATTACAAAAAATGCATACTAACTGTTTTGGAGTACCAGACCAGCCTACTGTTAATCATTCTTTCCATGGTTTTGCAGATGCAGCCTGTTAGTGCTATTGGTCGATAATTAGCTGGGTCAGAGTGTCTCTTCCCGGTTTAGGTATCGGTATAACTGTGGCTTTCCACCAGCTGTTTGGGAAAGCGCATGTTTGCCAAACACAGTTATAGACCCCTAGCAGGACTGCCAATGAGGGTTCGGGAAGGTGCTTGAGGAACTGGTAATGGATTTCATTTTCTCCAGGTGCTGTGTCATGTGACTTGTCTAGCGATTCCCTCAGTTCCTCAAGCGAGAACGGTTTGTTGTAGTCTTCATTGTCCTCTGACCTGAAATCAATGGAGTGTCTTTCCTCCCTAATTTTGACTTTTTGGAATTTTTGCGTGTAATGTGCAGTGGATGACTTTTCTGCTATTGAGGATGCAAGGCAGTCAGCTATTTCTTTGAGGGACGTGACAGTTCGTCCTTGGTTTTATAAATGCCCTATTGCATTTGATTCTTTCCCTTTGATTCGCCTTACTGCCTTCCAGACCGCTCTAGAAGAAGTTTTGGCATCCAGACTGCCGACAAAACTTCTCCAGGAATTCCTTTTGGCTGACCGTATGGTTTGTCTAGCCTTTGCTCTAGCTATTCTGAATAGCTTTAGGTTTTCCTGGGAAGGATTCTTTATAAATGCAGCCAGTCGTTTTTTCCTATCGCCAGGCTGTATCAAACCATGGTTTGCTAGGCCGTTTTGGATTTGCGGAGGTTAGGGGGACAAATTTCCTGGCTATACTAAGTAGCCTGCTAGAAAAAGTATCAGCTGGGTTCTGTTCATCGAGGATATTTTCTGTGATATCCTCGGAGCATCTTTTTTGGAATTGTTCCCAATTGGCCTTATTCAGTTTCCACCGCTGGGGTCGTCCCAATGAGGGGAGAAAGGTATTGTTGGATCCCCACATGGTGTTATGGGCATTGAAATCCCCAAGGATTATGTAAGGCCGGTGTTGTTTCAATAGGTCCTCCATTTTTGTTTAATGGAGCACCTAGCGGTAGATACAGGCTGCAGCAAGTAGCATCTACCCTCTCATGGGGGATGCTATTCTTCACAAGGATACAGACTCCACCTGATGTTCTCTCTGCATCCTCAACATTCTTGCTGTAAGCAATGTAGCTTCGGAAGCTGATGCTATCTTTCAGAAATGTTTCCTGTAGGCAGACAGCTACAGGAGTCTCAGAGTCCATCAGTAGCTGCATTTCCTCATAATTGGCCTTGAGGCCTCTACAATTCCACTGTACAATTCTGGAATCCATGGCTTATTCTAGATGACCTACTTGGAGCTATTTGGCCTTGTGAGGCCCCCGGAGGGGTTTCCCTTAATTCCAGTGACCTTGGAGATCCCTCTGGTTAGAGCGGAGGTTCTTTCCTCCTCGCTCACCTCGGGCATCCTCTCCGCTTTGATTTCTCCCCTTAGGGAGTTGGTCAACCTCTAACTCGGTAGAGGTTGAGGTGTCTGGCTGGTTTCTCTGAGGAGAACCTGTGTCAGACATGATGTCTCCGCAACAGCCTGGGCATAGGTCTTTGTCAAGCCGAATTGGCCCTTGGGTAGGGCCAGTTCAGCCGATTTCGCCTGGCTGAAGGTACATCCATTTCTTGCCTTGTACTCCTGCACGGCAACCTCCTGTTTCCACACAGGGCAGTCCTTGGAGTAGGCTGATTGGCCAGCGTGACAGTTTGGGCATTTGAACTGGGCTGTGCAGCCCTTGTCCTCATGACCTTCTCCAGCACACACAGTGTTCCTCTTGCAGACTGCCGCGCCGTGTCCATAATCCTGGCACTTGAAGCCCCTCATGGGGTTAGGTAGGTACTAACTCGTAGGTATCCTGCCTTCACATACTCTGGCGGTGTCCTAGTTCCGAATGTGAGGATAATAGTGGCGGTTTTGACCTCCTCACCATCACTGCGCCTGGTAATGCGCCGGGCATGGGTGACTCCTTCAATGCCCTCCACTACTTCCTTCTCGGAACATTCCAGTAGGTCCCAAGAGCTGATTACACCTCTGCTGGTGTCCAGATTCTTGTGTGGCATGACTTCCACTTGGAGATCACAGAGTCTTCTGCATCTTAAAAGCCCATCTTGCTATCAACTTCTACTAGAAGTTCCAAAGACTTTTTTAGCTTAGACACACTCTTGGGTTCTCCCACTACTGACTTAAGTCCCTTGTAGATGACAAAAGGGCTAATCTTTGTCAGACTTTTCACTTCCTCTGTGCACCTAACCACCAGAAATGATGGCCAGGTAGCACAGCTTTTTGTGGCCTCCTCCTTTCTATCCTCCATACGGCGTCTCTTGGCCAGACATAGGTCTGGGGCAAGTAGTTTTTTTGGTGTTTTCTTATCCATAGGTGTTCTTATTAGTTCGGCACCTGTGCTCCCCACCCGCCATCGAGTCCAACAAGGGTACGGGCCATTCGGAAGTCCAGAATGAGCCCGCCAGGGCTACACATGTGCTTTACTCAGTCAGCTACTGCATCGGACATGTGCCCGATACAGCAGCTCCCTGATTGACCCTCCAGCCACCGCCCTCCTATGCTGGTAGCTCGGCATGACCAGCCGGTTGACCCAGAGCGGGCCATCTGGGCCTCAGGTCTAGGGGAACTTGGAGCCAAAGTATTGTGTTGTGGTGGTTTATCCTCAGATAGCCACCACTCAAACACCAGGATCTCTTTATCCCCCCCTTACCCGTCGCAGTCCACGGCAAACGGACTGGTCTAGGACGTAGTGAGATATTTAGAGATAAGGAGACAGAGTGATGATCAATGAAGGCAGACTGGGGAAAAGAGGAGGCAGACACAATGATAGAAAAGAAGTAGGGCACTTTTGAGCACCAAAAGTGCCAAGGAAAGAGGAGCGCAGTTTAACGTCATGTCTCGGGACGCTCAAGAAACTTAGCCAGAATCTTTATCCTTCAGCCAACATGCTTAGCGGAGGAGCGGTGGCTGAACCGAACCTGTTCGAATCCTGCTGAAGACTGAGATTTTCAATATCAGGATCTTTGGGCGCCACCCAGCTCTAATGGGTACCGGGCATTAGTTGGGGAAAAGTAAAAGCGGTTAGGCGTTGTGCTTGCCACTTAACACCCTCGTTAACCGTGGATACAGAAACTAATGACTTTTACATTCTCTGCCCTATAGATCGCATGGTCTGAAAGGGGAACTTAAATGACAACATACCTCGACTTTTTTTTTAACTGTGAAGTACGACTAATTGTAATAAGAACATTACATTAGGATAAGTTATCTTTTTGGCCACATCAAAACAAAGCACTGCCAGTGAATGTTAAGATATTCTTTGTGACTTTAGGAAACAGAAGATGACCTGAGAACAAGGAATATAAACCCTGTTTTTAAATCAGTTGAAACTTTATGAAGCTGATGGTGCTCTAGGATATCTTGTATTGCTCCACGGTGCAAAGTTGTGCGAAGTAGACAGTATTAACAGAGCTACTACTGGTTTTAAACTGAATAGTAGAAACTTTTCTTGTTATAAATAAGCGTCCCAATATTTTTAAACCTTTTTTTTATAAATGCATTTAAAAAGCGATCCCCCAGATATTTCCTTCTTTCTCCACCCAACCCTCTCTGCAACTGGTCCAGACAAGTGATAGGATCATAGCGTATTGAGAAAGCTAAAAGCATGGAATAGCGCTACACAAAAACAAGTGGTAAAAATGTTTTTAATCGTATTGAATTATTGTTAGTCTAGATCTATTACTAATTTAATGACATGGCTGATCCAAACTAATTGATACAACTACACTTAATATAAGCTTTGTTTTGAAACAAACAAAAAAGTATTTTCTATGTTTTTCTTGTTCAATTTCGTGGAGTTGCTTTACAACAATTGTCAGTCCGGGAATTCCCAATCCGCCCTACCTCCCATGCGGAGAGTGTAAGGTGATAGGAGGAAACTGAAATAAGGACACTACCTGAGCGTAACTAAAGTAGATGTATGTACCTGAGCGTAACTAAAGTAGATGTATGTCCCAGACTGACCAAGTGATACATTCATCAACACCATCATCACACTACTCTCCAGTATTTCCCATTGATAACAAACTCGATGTCGTACAAACCGTTTTAGGAGCTGATGGATAGTGACATAGAAGGGGCTCTCCTTAATTCTATTTTCAACTTGATGTCTGTTTTAATTATTTATTTCTCCACTCTTTCAACAGAGATGGGGACAGATGGCTACAAGGGGAGGTTAAGCTGATGGATTGACGAGAGGAGAAAAGAAAATCTATCAAAGATTTGTTTTTAGCATAAAATGGCAATGTGTTAAAAGAGACAATAAAATTTTCTGCTAAAAAAATGTTCACATTAGAAATTGGTCTTAGAATAAAAAGGATGGGATCTTACAGTAAGGATGACGGAGTCTGAATAAATATCATGGGGTCTTAGGGTAAAGAAGATGGGATCTTACAGTAAGGATGACGGAGTCTGAATAAATATCATGGGGTCTTAGGGTAAAGAAGATGGGATCTTACAGTAAGGATGACGGAGTCTGAATAAATATCATGGGGTCATAGAGTCAAGATGATGGGATCTTTGAGTACAGATAATGGTAGATACAAATATGGGCTACATTTTTTAAAGTCTGTGTTCACAATAGATAGGGTCTTAGAATGGAGATAATGCCAATTGTGCCTGAAACAAGTTGTAACGATGTGTTGGCATTCAAATAAATCGCGATCTTGGTCTAGTTCTGTAAACTGACTCGAGGCATAATTTGTGTACAAAGAAAAACAAACGAAACGTAGGGAACAAAAAAAAGGAATACAAATAAATAAGCTCATTATGAGGAACGCCGTCCGCTGTAAGTCCAGCCCAGGGGTAAGAACAGTTCCCTGAGCCGACCCAATGAGTCTCGTGTTTTCAATGAAAGCTAATGATCCAGGCACGTCGTAATAAATAGAATGCTCAGTTATGGATCTGTTTTGTTTTTCTTATTCAGTAGAATGTGTTATCGCATTCAAGTTGATCAGTGCACTCCTGGTGGCATTGTGAGCAGCAACGAACATCTCCCACACTCTCTTCCCACGTTCTTCACTTGGCCTGCTTCTCGTTTCCTTTCTATTCAAGTCTTTCGATTCACTTTCAAGCCCGCACCACAAATCTGAATTATTAACAATGCAGAGCAGTTCTGAGAGATGAATGATGCCTTTGATATACTACAAATGAATCAATGTAGAACTTTCTACAAGCTACATTCTAGGCGTAGGATTACTTCATAGCGTTAGACACATTATTCTCGACTTTTTTCACTTTCTAAAATCTGGCATCACTTCGCCGCTGACCAAAAGTTGAGAACTAAAATGTCAAAAACTCGAGTTGCTCTAGTTCTCGTGTGTTTAGATTCCGTTTCCAAAAAGACAGTGTTTCAAAAGTAGTTCAAAAAGGTCCAGACACAGGTTTCCATGGGTCGTAGATGACCGACACACTTTAAAGTACATACGATACGTACTCAAGCTATTCCTATCAAAGTCTCTAGAGTAACGCCTCAGGAATATAAGATCCTAATTAAATAAATAATTTATTACTAGGAAAAGATAATTCTTCGTGGCACGGGAGCTTAAAAAACTTCTGACTTCACCTGATCGGATAACGCGGCCCAGCTCTCGTCTTCCAAAGTGGAGTAATTAAAGCTAATGCACATGTTTGGGAGTAATTTTGTCGAGAGATACTTCAAACAGCATTACTTTAGACCTGGGGTGGGCAAATTACGGTCCCCGGGCCACATGCGGCCCGCCTGAGTGTTTTATGCGTCCCGCGGACACCTAAAGAAATCAGGTGTGTCCACAATATATACATAGAAAAATGCAAATATATTAAAAATAATTCTAAATCACTCTATAAATGATTGAAACTGTGTCATAAAACGTTTCAAGTAAACGAAGATTATTCTTACTGGCTATACTTCGATGCACTCAGTCAAAGACAAAATCTCAGGCCAGTATTTATTCAATGCTATGAAGAACTGTGTTGAATCTTGGGTATGCTTGGAACAAGAGGGCAAGAGTAAACAACAGATGGAGCTCGATCTTTGACTGAGAAAATCAGGTG
>JAZGLO010005348.1:0-17644 GCA_036873155.1 Biomphalaria sudanica
ATGTACATGTGATATGATTCTTTGGAAAAATTATCCTCTAGGTATCATAAAATAGGTTGAAAAATGTCAATGCTAATTAGTTGACTTATAACCAAATGGAAGTCTTTGTCCATTGTATTGTCATAGCTCCCTGAAACAGTGATGACTGATAAACTTTTAATGCATATTTTCTCGCGATGTAGGTCTAAGTGAAGAACTCAATTAAATCTTTTTTCAAGAAACATCTGTGATTTACAAGATAGTTTTTTAAGTAATGAAATACAAATATTTAACTGAGTATAAAATGAATTTTTGTGAGTTAATTAGTGTCACAAATTAGTTGTGCAACCTTAAGTTGCATGCTTTGATGTACATTTTCGTTAGTCAAAAGGTGCAGTGTTTTTTGGGAGTGTTTTCATGAATTTCATTTCTTGAATGAGACATTACATTATAAAGAAAGCAGCCACCATGTATTCTGGTTGTTGTTTGGATCTTTTTTGTATAAAGAACTATCGTGCTAACTGTAAACTACATTTGTTGTTTATTTCAGTATTCAAAATACTGTTGTAAATATACATCTAGACCTATGTTACTTATCACAAGTTCAGTGAAATTAACACACTTGTATTGCGATAGGTAAATTTATTTGATCTCATAACATACATTTTAGCATGTAAAAAAAAATGTTCTAGTCCTCTTATTGTACTGTTTTGTTGAATGTAAATACTTTGTAAATATGTTTCAGTTTTTACAATAACAATGTACTGCTTTTCTTTCATGACATCATTCTGAACATTTGTTTTGACCAGTGCATTTAAAAAAACTGCTCTAAAGTTCATTCTTTCATTTTACATTCTCATTTTACATTCCTTAACAATTTTACACACAAAATTTATGAAAGAGATTACAGTATGTCACATTTTCATTACTACATCAAATCTGTTGTTGTAGATCTGACTGACATGAATCTATTATTCAGTGAGATTTTTGAATAACACAATTATTTTTGAAAAAGAAAATAAAAATTGTGTGGACAAAAATAAAACTTTTTGTTAAATTCCATTACATTTGCATTACCTTGTTTGGTGTGAATATTTTATTGAACATTAGTCTGCTGCAAATGTGTATATGAAGTTGCTTCTTCATTATAAAGATACTGATAAGAGTTATCCACAGTGAGAGTTTAAATAGGGAGCAATAATAAAAATATGGCATAGTTAAGTAGTTTCTGGGGTGTCACTCAAATTCTACAAATCTGAGAGAATTCCTTTAATACATAAGTATAAAATCTGAGAGTATCCCTTTAATACATAAATATAAATACATAAGTAAATAACAAGGTTATAAAGACAGTGTGTGGAAACACACTCAAAATCGGCCTCCTAAGTGGTCCAACCAGGAAGGTAAAAAGGCAGGTTTCAATATTTTCAGAAAGAATATCAGAATGAAAGGCAAATGACAGAGAAAAATGGAGAAAGAAGGTTGACAGATCTTGTGTGGTGCCCCAACGGTCCACCAATCCAAGGATAGGTGAAGTTAGATGTGAACCTGGCCTAACTGATTTCATATAATGAATATCTTATTGATCTAACTGTTTTGTGAAGAGTCAATCTCTTATTCAAAGCCTCATTAAAAAAAAAACATTTCGTTAAAAAAATTAAAAAGCCTTCGCTTTCAGTACGGCATGTGGTGTTTTGCAGGTCACTCGATAATATGAAAAACTACTTATTGTTTTAAATTATGTTCCACTTATATGCATGTTGAAAAGATTTTTTTTTTGTGTGTGTAAATGTAGTAGTAAGTATGACAGAACTTACATAACTTAGCAATAAAATTGTAAAAAAAAATATTTTTTTTTGACAAAAAATCTAAAATCGTTTACATAAATGTTAAAAATATGGTAAAAGTCATCTCCCTTACCAAATAAATTCATGTGTTTGTTAGCCTACAATTAAGGGCAGGTTAAACCCCCAAATTGAAATACCAATAAATCTGTCACTATTTAAGTGTCTTTATGTTTGGATGGATCATTTAATGATGAAAAAAATATTTTAAAAAAAAACTTTAAAAAGTGAAATTTTTCACAAAAATAGGGTAAAATAGTAAAAAAAAATGAAAAAAAAAAAAATACATGAACACACATGTCAAGATATTTTAGTATCTATTAAATATTTTCAAATGAAATTTGCAGTGTCTGTATCATATTATTCCAATCACATTGATCTACAATTATTACAATCATAGAGAATAGTTGTAAAAAATGGTGTATTTTTATGTAAAAAAAAAATGCTTGCATAGTTGATTTTAAAAAAATACATTTTTACTTTCAGAAAAGAAAAAGGTAGCCGTTGCATTAGAACTTTGAAAGGTCTTAAATATCATGATGTCGGATTTTCAATATCTCTTCTAGTTTACGAGACCGACGGACGGACATTCCACACAAAACTAATAGCAATAGCGTCTTTTCCCCTTTCGGGGACCGCTAAAAATCTGAATTATATATAGGTATATTTCTGGATTACATATTAATGATATTTGTTTCCAGTGTTGCTTCCGATTATTACATTCTAGCCCAAACCTCTCACTGGACGACAAGGGAGGGCAGAAGGAAGGGTTTTATTTTGTCTATGGCAGGGGTCTCAAACACGTGGTCCGCGGACCACATGTGGCCCGCAAATTATTTTGTGTGGAATTTAAAAAAAAATTAGATAAAATTTACAATGACCACATATTAGCCGTAAAATGATTTACAACTGCACAAATCAGTAAATGAGGTTTCACTGTCGCCTAATGACCGCTTAGGCTCTCAGCAGAATCTGGGTGAATGGTGGCCTGATTCTAACCGCTGTCCGCTATACCGCCGCTCCGACCAATCAGGCCACCGTTATACCGCCGCTCCGACCGATTGGCCATTGGAAGATGGGGAGGGATGGGGTACATGTGTCAGGCGGGCGACTAGAACAGTTTATATGTATGTTGTGCTTGTCGATTAAAGATACATATAACATTCTTGTTTCTGCTTTGTCATCAGGTTTGTCAGATGAGGAGTAGATGGCATTGTTTACTCAACTTTACTGTAGTAGTGTAGTAGCCCTAAAAATGTCATCGTCGTCCAAAAAAGCGAAAGATTGCGGATAAAAAAAGGTTGTTCCGGGAGAAGTGGGAAAATGTATATTTTGTCACACAAGTGGGCTAGAAACTCCGCTGTATGATTTACTTGCAGTGCATCTCTGTGCTCAAGGAATACAACGTACATAGACATTATGAAACATTGCATCGAGAACAGTATGCTGGACTGTCCGGCAAACTGCGCGAGGAAAAAGTTCATCACTTGAAAGCATCTTTCAGCAAACAAAGAAACTTGTTTGCACGCATCAACACTGCAAGAGATGATAGCAAAGGCATCACGACCATTCACTGAAGGTCAGTTTGTAAAAAAGTGTATTCTACAGGCGTGTGAAATTATCTGCCCCGAGAAAAAGAAGCTCTTCGAAGGCATAAGTTTGTCTCCGAACACAGTTGCAAGTAGGATCACCGAGTCAGCGACAAATGTTCAACAGCAACTGATTGCCGCTGCAAAAGACTTTATAGCATATTCCATTGCACTGGACGAGTCTACTGGTGTAACAGACACCGCATACTGTGCTGTATTTATTCGAGGGGTCGACGAAAACTTGAACATTGTTGAAGAGTTATTGGACTTACTACCCATGAAAGGAACGACGACTGGACGCGACGTGTTTCAAGAACTGGAAGCTTTTATTGGCAGGTGTGTGGGTTACCTTGGGAAAAACTTGTTTCAGTGGCTACGGACGGTGCACCAGCAATGTGTTCAGAGAAGGTTGATGTTGTTGTATTAATGGTAGAGAAACGGAATCAGCTCAGCTTGACGGGACCTTTTGCAGCCATACACTGTATTCTGCACCAAGAAGCACTCTGCGGCAAAAGTCTACAAATGAAGAACGTGATGGATGTTGTCGTGAAGACGGTGAACTTCAAACGTGCACGGGGTCTCAACCACAGACAGTTTGTGTCATTTCTAGCTGATTCAGAAACGGAATACGGAGTGTTGCTTTATCATACGGAAGTCAGATGGTTGAGTCGTGGAAAGGTGCTGCAGAGATTTTTTGAACTGAGACAGGAAATAGCATTGTTCAGAGACATACCTGAGCTCAGTGACCCAATGTTTTTGTCGGATCTTGCTTTTCTTACTGACATCAAGCAACATCTCAATGCACTTAATTCACAACTACAGGGCACAAAGCAGCTGATTACCGTGATGTTTGACCGCATCAAATCATTCAGATGCAAGCTGACTTTGTGGGCCACTCAGCTGGCAGATGGAAACCTGGCTCATTTCTCTTTTCTACAGAGCATAGCGGTTGAACCACATCGCCTGAAAGACTACGTAGACATCCTCTCCAGACTACTGGAAGATTTTGAACACCGCTTTCAGCAATTCACTGCTCTCGAACCACAGTTTTTCATTGTTGCCACTCCGTTCGCAGTTGACGGGAAAAACGTTCCAGAGGAAGTCCAGATGGAACTACTGGACCTGCAGTGTGACACTGTTCTGAAGCAAAAATACGCTGATGTTGGCGTTCCAGATTTCTACCAGTTTCTTCCCAGAGAGAAGTTTCCAAACTTATTCTGCTCAGCTGCTAGAATTCTAGCGATGTTTGGGAGTACGTACGTTTGCGAACAGTTTTTCTCCAGAATGAAGATCAACAAAACAGCATTACGATCAAGACTGACTGATCAGCATCTGAGAGCAACCTTGCGGCTTGCCACTACACGTGACACGTGGTCTCTGCCAAACGCTCTCAGCTGAGTGGACAGAAACATGAGTGACGAGCCATATGCAGTAGGCCTAGTAATTATTATGTTGTGTTTTTTAGAACTACAGTTTCTGCTTTTTATTAATGACAGAGACAACTAAACTAAAGTAAACTAAACTGCCTGTGAATGTAATAAACTACAGTAAATGTAATTAATAATTATAAAAACTTTATTTTAGCATTTAGCATTTTTAGCATAAAAATTTTTCTCTGTTAATTAAACAGTAGATATCTAGATCTTTATAGATCTATTGATTTTTTTTATAGATCTAGATCTAAATAATTTAATAGAGAGTCGAGTTTTCTTTCGTTGTAAAACGTAATCTGATTCAGTGATTCAGTTTTTTTTTAAACATTAAGCAAAATGGTATTTGTTTTTAGAGTTACCAATATGGCGCGCATTATATCTATGAATTCTATGTCTACAGAAGTTCATGCACTCAAATTTTAGATAAGATCTCGTATGGCCTTTCATTCATCTTAATATTCTTAAAATTAAATTGATATAGATAGATCTATTAAGCCCTACAACATAAAATACATGGTTGATCTTCAAGAAACTCTGAAATGGACAGAAAGGTAAAGTAAACTTAAACTAGATCTATCTATTTAGTCTATTAAACTCAAACTGCAAACACTTACACAAGTTACACTTACAGTTTACACACTTTACAGTGCCTTACTCAAGTTACCGTGGCTTACACTTACTGACTTACACTGTGACTGATAATAAATCATACTCAACTGACTCATAGTCATATATATCATACTTAACTGTATAAGTAGCTAGGCAGTTATTTGTCATTTTTACATTTATTATAAAAAAACTCATTTTTTGTTTTTAGCAATATAGTTATAGGGTCCAGGAAAATGATCAATGATTCTTTTTTTTTTTTTCACGGTAGATATCATGCCTGGCTATAATTCTACCAAGTTTTATCGCAATATCTCCTTCACATTGTTCAAAAACTTGAAAATACGGTTACCATTGTGGGCTATGGGATTTACAGTTTTTGTGAATTTTGATAAGGAAATTTCGTCATCAACTTATAACCACTTGAGGTCATGTAAGGCCTAATATTCTGGATATATTCAAATAGTTTTTGTGTATTAATTGTCGTCACATTAATTTTAAAGCGCATTTGAAACAAAAATATTTTGATTACAATTTTTAAACAATTGTCAACAGAGATAACTCTAAATATTTTCTTTCCGCCATATTTGCTTATTCAAGCCACAAATTTAAAAGTTATCTTTTCATAATTTTTCAGCTTTTAAACTGTTTAATTGTCATAATTCTAATACAGAATAGGTAAATATGAAAATTCTGAGCTATAGACTAGACTAAAACTTGATTTGGTTATGTCTATGAAGTGACAAGTGTAAAAAATAAAAAAATAAAAAAGCTGACGTGACTCAGTCAGCCAGTGAGATCGTAATCATTTAATAATTATAATAATTTCATTTACAAGATTTAAATTATCATTACTAATTAATAAATAATGATTATTTATTTATTAGTAATGAAATTTAATTTTGATAATCCTAGCTAAGCTACTTCATTCAAGTTTTTTATTTAATTATATTAATAATTTATTAATTAACTTTAAAGTTATTAAATAAAATTATTAATTAAAGCTTCATTTACTAACTAGTAACATTACTAATATTATATTTATAGTATAGATTAGATTAATATACTAACTGTATTCTTTACATTACACTAAATAAAAATAATTTGCACATAAATGTTAGCATTAGTAATGATGCAATACATCTATTATTCTATATACATGGTTGGCATAATTATATTAGAATACTAAGAGTAGGAATATTTCAGATTAGAAAGAAGTAAAATTTAAAAAATGCCTTACAGTTCCAGTTTTCTAATTACTAAGTATAGGGCAAAATTTCTATTACACAAAATTAAGCAAAATATTAATATGCAGTTTTATTTTCAGAAATCATGTCTAAAAAAAGGACTGCAGCAGTTTGGTCACTTAAAGACTCAGAACTGTTTCAGTTTCTCTTGGAAAACTATATAGTGATATACCAGAACCTGGATCTGGCACTACGAATAAGATCTGCTTAAATGGCCATGCGCTTCATGTTTTTATAGCCAATGAATCATGTTATCCAAATTCTACAGAAATTATAAGTTCTTCCTTTGGAATTCCTTCCTCTGAAACCTTAGTAAACTTAAAAAGATTAATTTACAATACACTTACAAAATATATAAAAAATTAAAAAAGAAATCTTGGACAAATAAAAATAATATGCTCTCAAATTTTTTACCAACTCCCTTCTCATACTGTCCCTAATCCTAATTCCAATATTGAAATACCAGCTGTACTAACCATACTTACACCAGTCAGTGAATTTATTCCCCCTGCTTTAAACACAAAAGGGGAACTTACATCCAGAAAAAAAAGCCTTAAAAAGGCGTTTATCTTTGCTCTCCGAGTCTAGGGGCGAGGAAAGAAGAAGACACATAAAAAAATGATGGAACTTAAGTTACAAATTAATTATCAGCCTAATTTAATTAAAAACTTTAAGCAGTCAGTGGAGAGAAAAAAACAAACTATTAGAAATCTTAAAAAGGAATTTAAAAAAACTTAAAACTGAATCTGGCAAAGAAGAAATAGCTAAATTGAAAACTAAATTAATAGCCACAAAAAATAAATATGATCAATCAATAATTAAAATTAAATCAAATCATAGTAAAGAATTGTTTGAGAGGGACACAATCATTAAGGCCCTTCAGTGTGACAAACTGGTCCTTGAAGATAAAGTTTCACAATTAGAAAATATTGATGCTACTTCCCTTAAAAAAGACAAAAAAACTTACAATGTAATAGCCAGATTAATTATTTATGATTGTGTTTGTAACAATGTCCCCACCAAAAGAATCCCCTCTGTAATTGATAGTTTGTCACACAGAATGGGGATCCTTATTGATTCTGTCCCTGACAAAAGTTCTATTGAAAATTGTGTAAGGGAACTTGGTGTTATATCAGACCTGCAAGCCGCTGAAGTTGTCATGGCTACACCAGGCCTAACTCTTGGGTTTGATGCCACAACCCAAGAGGGTGTACATGTAAACTCAGTGCATCTCACCACCAAGTCTAATACTTTAGTAATTGCTTTAGATGACCTGAGTGGTGGGACGGCTGAGGATTATGGGAATCACATCTGTCAAGCAATTCAAAACTTGGCAGAAGTGTACTCCAATTTTCACAAGACAGATTTACACGAGTGCGGGATAAAATTATCCAAAATATTTCCAACACTATGTCTGACCGGGCTCGTGTAAACCATGCCACTGTGATGCGATTGTCTGAGTTGTGGGACAAATCCTTGACTGAGCTTAATTGCCACGTGCACCTGCTTGATAGCATTGCTAAAGGCTGCACGGAGGCACTTAAGTCCCTGCAGACAGAACAAGGTAAGCTTTTTGGTCGTGACTGCTTGGCAGGTAACATTGTTTTGCAGCTGACCAAAATGCGTTACAAAATGGGTACAAGCAATCCCAAAGGTTTTGTTTCATTTTTAGTGAAAGAAAAATTAAAGAAGGGCTTATTCCACGTGGTAGTCGTTTCCACATATTACTCCATACTTGTGGAATATTTTTCCTTCATTTTCAACAATTTTTAGATTTTTTGGGATCTGCCTCTGCCCTTCCTTGTGGAGGTCTGACAGCAGCATTGCTGTATGACCTCCAACTTTAAACTGCAAAAAAGCAATTATATGTCATGGGCCTAATAGGAAAACTGTTGACTGGCCCTTGGATGAGAAAATTTTACACATCCCAAGATGATGTGAGAAATATTTCTTATTATGAGGGCGTCACAGTCATTAAAGGAGTTCTAGCCCGAGTAAATGAATGTCTGAAAAATCCTTTCAGCATTTTTACAAGGAGCTTAGACTTTTTGATGAAGACCTTTTCTGCAAGTTCTTTTGCTCTGCCCTCAAGATATGCAAGTTGAGCGTATGTTGAAAGATTGCCTGTCTTCTATTGCGTCTGTTATCCAGAGGCAGTATGAAAGTTTTCTAAGTATGGATGAATCTGAGCTGATGAAACTTGAAGCAGAATCTGCTAGGTCACATAATATGGACTCAGAAGAGGTGGTTGGCATGTTCAGTGCAGAAAAAAAAATCTCTTCTAAAGTCTGTTACAAAACAGAACAAAACTGTGGCCTATCTAGATTCCCTGACGGAATCAGCTCGGAAAGAAAGGGTCGAATGGGCCATGGGTGCTGCACGCATTAGAAGGCGGGCTAATAAAGTGAGGTCGTCTAGTGTGAATGAAGAGATTGTAAAGAGGGCAGAGCAAAAGGCCAGAGAAAGTGAGAAGAGAGAGAGGAAACAGATTGAGAACCTGATTAGAAAGGAAGACATTGATCAAATAAGGACAGAAAAGAAGGATGTGACTGAAGAAGCCTTGACTGATGTTGTGGACATTTTATCAGGGAATATTTTTGGGAGGTTGATTTGCCATTACTGGTTTGACGAAGGTGCGCATGTACCATATTGTGGTAGAATAATGAGAGTGAAGAAAGAATGGAAAGGAAAGAAAGTTGTATATAATAAAGATGTATATGAGGTGTCCTACTGGTCAATTGATGAGAATGAAAGTGACGGTGTTGATTATGACATGAATAAATACAAATTAGCTTGTGACGTACTATTTAAAGACCTGACTTTAATGTAAATTAGACTTAGACACTATTGACATCATTTTTTTTTTTTCTATCCATTGGCAATAATTGTGCAGTTTGATTTCTGTCTTGCAAATGGGTGTTCTTTTGAATTGGGTCACAAACAAATACAAACAATTAATAAATATACAATCATTTGTAACCTCAAATGTACCTTACAACAAATTAATTACTAACTAAAAAATTAATACTTAATAATTAAAAATTTGTTTAATAAGTCACAAATTAAACTATCCAATTCTAAAGAACATTCTTTCAAGGATTTAATTTTAGAATTACTTTTGATTATATTGATCTTCTTTTACCTTTTTTAAATCTTTCATTAATTTTTTTATAAGTGAAAATTACATTTTACTAAATTGTTCTCTTTCAAATATGAATTTAAAATTAATTCCAATGGTAAATTTAGATATTTATTTTTAAAGTACATGTTATATTGATTTAAATCAATAATTTCCTTAACTCGCTTTCGCAAAACGAATTAGAGTACATTGTGATTCTCTAGTTCTCAGTGCTGCTCTGATATAACACTTTTCTTTGCCAGTTTCAGTATAATTTTTGTTTTAATTCTAAATTTTTTTCATATAACATATTGAACTGTGCATATTCATTTACTTTTCTAATTTCTTAACTACTTTTCTTCCTATTTCATGCTGAAATCATTATGCTTTGTGGCATATTTCAACTTATTCTACTTTCCATTTTATATTTCTTTTATATCAATATACATATAATAATTAAATTAATTCTTACTTTGACATGTTTACTACTTCATATTATTTTATGCACACCAACTGTATTCAGAATTATTTTGCATAAATTTCTTTTGGTTTACGTCTCTTGTTCTACACTTACAAATCTGTATTGTTTTCTTCAAGCAGGTTTAACATTAAACAATAAAAAAATATTTATAAAAAATTAAATATTTAAAATTTAAAGAAATTTTTTAAAAACTATTTAGTGCTTAAAAATTAATTTTTGTGACCACTGACTGCTATTTTTTTTATACCATAATAATAAATTTTATCAGTCCTCTCTTCAAGACTCGTGCAGTAAAGAAATGGTTTTGTTTTCTTGGGTGTAATGTTTCTTCTTCATTTATTTTTCTTACTCAGTATTACAATTACACATATATTTTTTTTTAACATTACTAATTGCTTTCATAACTTCACATATATCTAACATTTAAAAGTAATTTAAACTAGTAACACTATTTTTTTCACATCATAACCCTTTCATTTTATTCATCCACTGCCACAATTTTCAATTAACTCCATTGTGCTTCGCTTTGCTTCACCCATATTACTCTTGTGCTTCGTCGCATTGTACTAACACTAGAGCTTCATTGAATTCAAGTATTGATCGTTGGTCTACAACTCATTCTATGGCTAACACCTCATCGTATTGTTCTAACTGTTGACTATCATTGAATTCAAGTACTTATCGTTTATTGGCTACAACTCATGCTATGGTTAACACCTGAACTTACTAAGAATCACCTGTATTTATTAATGTATGTCACCATCAACAGTATTATATGAATGTTGTACTAACACTCTAGATCTTCATTGCATTCGACTACTACCTACATCACGTGTCATGGCTAATACCTCATCTTGACATACTGAATAAACTGTATCATCTTCAACTACTGCCTACAACTCATGTCATCTACTTATCGTTTATTGGCTACAACTCATGCTATGGTTAACACCTGAACTTACTAAGAATCACCTGTATTAATGTATGTCACCATCAACAGTATTATATGAATGTTGTACTAACACTCTAGATCTTCATTGCATTCGACTACTACCTTCATCACATGTCATGGCTAATACCTCATCTTGACATACTGAATCAACTGTATCATCTTCAACTACTGCCTACAACTCATGTCATGGCTAATATCTCATATTACCATATTGAATCGCCTGTATCATCTATGTCATATTCAGTATCATACATCAGAAACTTTATATCCAGATGAAGCAATTGATTGTAAGTTGTCATCAGTGACTTTGTTACCCATCATTGATGAGTTGAACTTTTTTTAATGTTAATTAATATACAAATGAATATATAGATAGGTAATGTACAACTTTAGCTTTCTTCTGATACATGGTTTTGTGTTTGTTTATTAAAAATAACGAAATTATAAGCATTATCGTTAAAAAAATGTTTAGTGACCTCATTATTCTTATTTTCTTTACCTTAATCACTTTAGCATTATATAAATTAATAACAGGCTTGTGTAGGGCACAGCATAAGCTTTCATTTGATATATAATAATAAATGGTGAGGTCAAAATTAACGAAACTGTGTGTGTTTTTTTGTTGAATTTTACAAAATGTCGTCTTTTTCCATTGGGGTTAATGTTAAGCAAAAAGGCGTCAAAAAAAAACAACAACTTTCTAACCGTTAGACATATAGTCATAATTTTTTACATCGATGGACAGTTCTAATAAAGTACTTTAATGATTTACTAAGCAAAATTTTTTTTTTTTCAAAAAAACTTTTTTTGTTCACCTCCCTAGTATAAGTGACTGAATAACTGATGACAGAGTCAGATGAGTCGACTGAGACTTGAGACAAGTCACAATCACAATGAGAGTGAATTAGATTTAATTAGCTAGCTAATTATTTACACTCACTTAAAAACTTAAAAAGTCAAATTAAGTGTAACAGTAACACTGGTCACTGAAAAATAATTCTAATGATAAAAGTATAGAAAATCTACAAATAATATTAATTACAATAGGGATGTGAAAAAATGTTTAGTTAGATCTAGAATTCTAGATCTACTCGATCTAGATCTACGATCTAAATCTAGATCTAGAACTTTATTAATTTTAAACTTAAGATAATATAAGTACTTCATTAGTTAGACATGATTAGAGCTAGAGCTTTCCAATGATCATTAAAGATGTATATTATTTATTATTATGACTATAAATACTATAATAACTAGGTCTGTAGTATAATTTTAACAATCAAGATTTAGATTAGATCTAGAAAGTTATGATTTTATTGTGTTTTTACCTAACGAAAATGAACATTACATTATGATTAAGCCCAATGGAATAGCATGAGATGAGATTTTTTCACAGCCTAAGCAGTCAAAAGTTCAAATTGGCAATAGATCCAGATCTACTTATTAGTTAAGACGAGATGTAAAAGTAATTGATCTAGTATTAGTAGTAGTAGTACATTTATGGCTCACAAAGCTGATTTCATTAGTATTTAGATCTATGTGCTGACCATTTTTTCTACAAAATGTCTGAAAAAAACTCCATAGGGGTCAGTGTTATTATTTCTTTTTAGTTTATAATCAATGTTGGTGATATGAAAACGAGGAAGAAGAATGTTGGTGATAGATCCGTGTAAAAATTGGTAGAAATATAGCCAAACACATGTACTATTTATTGGGGGGGGGGGGGGGGAATCAGCATACTCCTTGTCTGTAATGAGTATCCGTAAAAATAAAAATGTATATTATATATATATATATATATATATATATATATATATATATATATATATATATATATATACTTTCAATGCAATATATGTAATTAAATAAATTTTTAAAAAAATCTTAGAAGATGAAAATATTCTCCATCATCAAAAGTAAGCAGATTCACTCTTTTTAGCAATGGTATCTAAACATGTACCGAGCATAATTTATTTCAAACAATGAGACTTAGATTTATGTAACAGTAAGGGAAAAGCTTTATCAAGAAGTTATGTCATTTATATATATACTTAATAATATATAGATCTAGATACATCCAAATTACTTGTGTCATGTTGTGACAGACCTTAGTAACACTTTAGTTTATAACTTTTATTTTTATTCTTTATTATTGATAGCTAGCCAGGGCATAGCTGCATAGTCACTGTATAGGGCTCGGCTGATTTCTAAAGAAGTAAAGAGTAGTATATGAAGACTAATTTAAACTTAAACTTACTATAGTCACTAAAGACTATTGACCATGTTGTCTATGATGACTCTTACTCTATCGTCTGTGATAAAACTAGGTTTAAGATTAGGACATCAAGATCAGAATTGGTTAATGTTAGTGGCATATTCTAGACCGTTTAATATCTGACTCATAGATACATACATACTTCTATTAAGAGTCTAAGTCCTGATTGTAAGCAATTTTTTCTGTTATTAACTTTTCTTTTTTTTTTGTGTGCTCATTATTGATATCTCAAGCTGAGTCATAGGTAGGAAAAAAGTATCTAGATCTAGCTAGGATCTCTCTTCCCTGTCTGAGTTGTACTTGCACTTTAGACTTTTGTCATGATGATCCTGAGTTTGAATCCTGCCCACTTATATCCATCCTGCATAAAGTTTGAAGCTATGATGTAATAATCTTCTTTTTTGAAGTCCAAAACTTGTACAACGAAACAAACATAATTATATATTCCACTTGCACCAAGGCGTCCGAGGACATTGGCCTCACAAGTTTTATTTGTACCAGGTCAATTAATATTATATTGTGACCGTATCCTCCTCCCTACCCCCTCTAGTCTACTTTTATTCTTGTTGCAGTGTCATGTCCCTAGCATGCTCAATGCATTTAATCCAACCTATTTCATGGAAATTGGAAGTCAGGATATATCTGGAAGAATTGATTTACTTTAAAATAATATTTTTTTTTCTTTCCCTAAAGGCTCCATCTCTTCAATCATTTCTGGAACAAGGTGATTCACCAGCGCCTCGTCCAGGGGAGACGGGCAAAACATTTAAAAGGAGGAGTTCCAACATAAATCTTCAAAGATGTATGCTCTTTTTTTTTAAAATAATTTATTTGTATAATAAGTAGAATTATGATCATTACTATACTCTTTTTACGTAAATATTGTCTTTATACTATTATGTATGTTTATTGTGTTGGAATACTAACTTGAGATGAGTTTAATATTTTAAATACATCAATTAATATGACCATGTTATATTCTTTATAATTCTTCTTCTTTCTATTTGGTTTCCATATATAGCAATCAAATTACTTGATGAGGCTGTGACACCATATGTGAACAGAGCTGCTAGAACACCCAAAGGGAATTTAAGGGATAGTGGATGTAAGATTGAAACGCACATTGTTTTTAATATTAGTGACTGACATTTAATTTATATATTGATATGCACTTAAAAGAAGTACTTAATTTAACAAAAAATGGACAGTAAAATAAAAACTGGCTTACAGTTTTTAAGATGTAATATGTAGGTAGCACTCTCCAGTAGATGTCAGATAACTCTTCAGGGCTAGATAAAAAATAAATTCCTTGAATCCATATTAAGGATAAAAATTCCATTCCTTAAGTCTCAAGCTCTTTACGATCAGTTCATTATCCATGAGCCCTATTGGCTAACTCTTTAAAAGTTGACTGGCTATGACTAAGGAAATAACTCTTCTGTTGCAGTAACTCAGATAGAGTCAGATACTCAAAATTTGTTTCTGTTCACACCAGGAAAGAAAGCTAAATCTGTTCGTTCACAAGTAAGTCTAACGTTTTGTTGCTCACACAATACTTGCACACTACCAGAGAAACTCGTATGTTAATTTTTCTTTTTTTATTATTTCTTTTTTTTAATTTCAAATAACTGAAAAGTTATAATTGTTCATTGTGATGGCCTACCTCATAAAACATAAGTCTGTAAAATATGATTACGGGTGATCTAGATTTGGCATCACTACTATACCAAAGTAAGATTTCAAATCATTAGTTGTGCTACTAAAATATCAAATGCACCAAATGACAGTTAGCTATCTGTCTATCAATAAGCATGAGTTAAATCTCATTAACATATGCATGATGCTTTTTTTTTTCAACAGTATCTAATGTAATAAATGAATACGATTTTTTAAAAGTTTGCTCTATTATCTTTGAATAGCTGATTTGCTCAATCTTGTGAGCTTCATGCATGTAAGCTGGGATATTAACCACTTAACATTTCTAGTAAAGCTACCCTATATCAAGGAGGCACAGTGGCTGAGTGGTGAAGTGCTTGGCTTCCAAAGCGGGGGTCCCGGGTTCGAATCCTGGTGAAGACTGGGATTTTTAATTTGAGGACCTTTGGGCGTCCACCCAGCTCTAATGGGTATCTGACATTAGTTGGGGAAAAGTAAAGGCTGTTTGTCATTGTGCTGGACACATGACACCCTTGTTAACCAAAGGCCATAGAAACAGCTGACCTTTACATCATCTGCCCTTTAGACCACAAGGTCTGAAAGGGGAACTTTACTTTTTTTTTTTTTTTTTACCCTATTTTGAGTCTGTTACAAATTATTTTAAAAGTCATTTGCCTTTATTTAATAATAATGGCGATGTCTTCGATTTCTAAGATTAAGTATGAGTACAGTGTTTTACTTGACTACTCAAACCCAGTTGTGACCTGCTTATTTTTTCGTATCTTTTGGTGTTGTCCACCAGCAATGTATTTAAGTTTTTCCTCTTCTCTGCACCTGTCTTCAATAAGGGCTTTTCTCTGGGTCTCAAATGTGTGTCCTGCAGCCTACTGTTTCCTTCAGAGGCCAGCTGCTTTCCTCTATGCCAGTGAACATAAAATGGCACCTGATCCGTCAAGATGAAATCAAATTATATATTAGTAGATGTAGAAATGTTAAAGGTTGCGTAAAAAGTTGTTTCTATAGTTTAAAATGTTGTTAGTTAAAATTTTAATACAAATGTGTTGTATTTGTGCTAGACATTTGATGATACACAGAACACAACAGATCTCAGAAATACAACTAATGTTGTATCCTTCAGACAGGAACCAAATTATGAAGGAACAATGACTGTAAGTAGACTGGTATCTAGAAGTTATATCTAATGCTGTGAAAGTTATTCTTGTGCTCTGTGCTACTGAATACATTATATTGTACATGGGAAAGAATCCAAACCTTGCAGCTAAACCCAAACACGGGAAAGTTTACCCAGAGGGAAAAATTAGGAGCATGAATTATGCTGCTGATCCCAAACTAATGGTTATTTGATGTTTATTTCTTTCAGCTATGTGTGTGCAAGGGAGGGTGTGGGCGACACTGACCAATATACATATATGTATATAAATGAAACCTATTTTGAGATCATGCATGTTTTCTTGTCATTTTTGCTCTTCTTAACATACTCCAGGTTACAAATTCCTAGTCCTCAAGATTTAAGCTCTTGATTATCACACTTAGTCCACTCTATGTGTTAATATGAATTTACATTATTTAATGTGATGCTTTGATTTGTTATATCTTGTTTAGATTGAATTGACTGATGTCACTTTGTCAAATATAACCATTGATGAAGATCCTGCAAGAAAGGGTGAGTGGTCCTGGACTGAAAGAAATAGAGGATTTCATTATTTCTATTTGGTAGTGCATCAAGGTTACAAAGATGTTTCTTCTCCATTGCTTTTTCTTCATTTTAACCTAAGTATACAAACTTCAGCTAATAATCAGAACACAAATACCAATGCAATAAAATATTTTCTATATTTAGCCAGTAAATACCATCACATTGATGTAAAAAACTTTGATAATTGAATATGTATTGTTTGATGCAATCATTTTATTTGTTTGTTTTAACATTAGCAACACAAGACCTGTATCTGGAGTTTAAGGATTCATTAAAACAACAGTCTGCATTGCACCAGGTCCTAGATTTAGTGGCTAGTTATGAGTCAGCTTGTGCTAAGCAACTGTCTAAAATTCAACAGATCTCCAAATGTCTAGTACGTAATCAGCCAAAGTAAGTCCACATTTAATCCTAAAAAATTTTTATGTCAGTGTAATACATATGTGATGATGGCCCTGTAGTAATCACTGTCAGGGTGGGATTTCAGATTAGCTAGGGTATGATATTATGGTCCCGTATCCCCAGCCTGAACAGAGTAACACAAGAACTTAAAGGTAATAACATGTAAAATACAAACATTGAATAACAGTTATTCAACTGAACATTTAGTGAATAACAACAGTTGTCAACAGGAACAATATTTAATTATACTTAATTGTAATTTTCAAACATATTTACATATACATCAATATCATTGAAGTTAGCATTTGATTAATAATTAGTCTAGTATCACACCAACAAGTTTCC
>JAZGLO010005351.1:0-28377 GCA_036873155.1 Biomphalaria sudanica
TAAAGGGGAGGGGGAGTATGCATGCTTTATATAGTATAATATACTATATGTTGTATAATATACTATAGAATCCTCAAATAGACAATATTTATTATAAAAGGTTTTGCATTTTATAAATTATTTTCAGAACCTCAGTAAAAGTAAAGTTCCCCATTCAGATCTTGCAATCTATGGAGCAGATGATGTAAAGGACATCTGTTTCTACGGCCCACCATTAACGAGGGTGTCATGTGTAAACACAATGACTTACCGCCTTTACTTTTCCCTAACTATCAGGTACCCATTAGAGCTGAACTCAGAGGCGCTCTAAAAATCTGAAATGAAAAATCCCAATCTTCACCAGGATTCAAACACATGACCCCTCAGTTTGGAAGCAAAGCACTTTACCATTCAGCCACTACACCTCTTCGGAACCTTTTGTACTAAAACCAAAATGTTGTTACTCATTATTGAACACTTACATTTTTTTTTCAGCAAATTCTCCCATTCCTGAAGGAAACTACTATTGGAAAGGTGTGTATAGTGCTGTAAAAGTTTTACTTCTATATTTAGTCAGTATCTCAGTATCACAATCAGTAGAAGAAAAGAAAATGAAAACAATCTCTTACTCTTCGAAAATATTTAAAACTTTTTAACAGAAAAAAATTTCCTTTTCTAAAACTCTATTACAGAACAGGCAACAGTATATCAGACCATGCAACATGGTAATACAATAATCATCTTTGTGTTCACAATACCTACTGGAATCCATTTATCAGTACCTAATGGTGCACAAGCTTTCATTGTGAAGGTTAGAAAAGCATTTAATTTACAGAAAAACTTAAACATTACATTAAGGTGTTAAAAAAAGGGTTTCTAAGAGGATTGATTATCATGCATTAGTTTCAAAATTTAAAAAAAAAAGTTTACAATTATTTATTTCAGCTTTAAGATAGTTATTTAAGAGTTTATGTATTTATCTGTTAATGTTCTAACAGTGAGGTCTTATGAGGAAAAAAAAATGATCATAAACACTGAAAGTCATTAGAAAAGTAAGGACACTGTTGCCAACAACAAATTAAAAGGTCACAAATTTTATTATCAGTGAAGAGTATTGCTATAGGTGTTGATTCTCCATTGGAGGGACAACTAAGATCTAGTCTCTTGCATCATGTTTCACAAGTTTAGATGGACTGTGAGGGTCTCTTTATCTCCATACAAAAAATTGCTTTTGCTTTCAATAACCTTTTTCCTACTAGAAGCCTTGTCCATTGCTGTGAAGAACTTGCCGCCACTACCAAAAGTGTTTGCCTTTTTGCACTGATGGAAATGGTCTCCTTAGCTGTCAATATGCTTGATTTGCTTGGACAGTAAAGAGGACATGCTATTACATTACCCTAGTGGACAAAGGCTACCAGACATTCTTTATTGTCAACACCCTTGATAAATGTTCAAATACAAAATGTGTGTAAAAGATCACTAGGTGTTGAATGGAGAATTGCTCAGTTATAATTTCTAATATGCTTTAAGTCTCAAAAAGCTCTGCAATACAATCTTGTATTTATGAACATACATAAATTTTCTTGTTCAAAAATGTTCTTTAAAATAATTTTTCCAATGTTCTATTTCTTCTATATTTTCTTTAGGATGCTCATACAGTTTCGATAACTTTGACAAGTGATATTGTTTTTGTTTTGACAAAACCTGACTATCAAGTGTATATCAGTATCTGCAAAGGTATTTTTACAAAAATTGAAATGTCTCTTATTCTAGTACATTAACATAAAACACTGAACCATTATCTTCAAATACAAAAACAAAATCTAATAAAATACTCAGAAAGACACAAGAATAAAGGCTCATTCCATAAGCTAGGACAAATTTGTACAAATGCTCCTTCTTCCCTAGTGCTATAAGAGCATGGAATGGGATGCCTGAGCTTGCTAGGAAAGCCAGTGACTAGCAGAATTTAGGTTATTGGTTAATATGCATGACTAAATACATGACACATAGGATGTAATCATCTTCTTTTTTTGAAGTAACGTTTGTATTATATAAGTTAAGATAACATGTCTGCCAGTAAGCAGGAGCTTCCTAATAATAGTTTTTTTTTGGAGGGGTTGAAAATATTCTTTCTATTTCAGTACATGATACCACAACAAGCTTACCAGAAACCCCTAGCTCAGCAGAGTTTCCAAGTATACCTGAAACTGGGATAACAAATATAGAATCAGCTAGTGTCTCTCAATCAGTCGGATCTTCAGTCCCAGTTTCTTCCTCTGTATCACCATTTTCTGAATCAACAAGTACCAGCACTCCAATAAGTGGCCCAAGCATAACAGGATCTGAGTCTGAAAGTAGCATCACACCAGTAAGTGTATCAGGATCTTCTGGCTCACCACCATCAGTGTCACCACCTTCTGAGTCTGAAAGTAGCACCACCCAAGTAAGTGGCCCAAGCATAACAGGATTTTCTGGTTCACCACCATCTAAGCCTGAAAGTAGCACCACCCCAGTAAGTGGCCCAAGCATAACAGGATCTTCTGGTTCACCACATTCTGAGTCTGAAAGTAGCACCACCCCAATAAGTGGCCCAAGCAAAACAGGATCTTCTGGTTCACCACCTTCTGAGTCTGAAAGTAGCACCACCCCAATAAGTGGCCCAAGCATAACAGGATCTTCTGGTTCACCACCTTCTGAGTCTGAAAGTAGCACCACCCCAATAAGTGGCCCAAGTATAACAGGATCTTCTGGTTTACCACCTTCTGAGTCTGAAAGTAGCACCACCCCAATAAGTGGCCCAAGTATAACAGGATCTTCTGGTTCACCACCTCCTGAGTCTGAAAGTAGCACCTCTCCAATAAGTAGCCCAAGCATAACAGGATCTTCTGGTTCACCACCATCAGTGCCACCACAATCTGAGTCTCAAAGTAGTACCACTCCAATAAGTGGCCCAAGTGTATCAGGATCTTCTAGTTCACCACCATCTGTGCCACCCACATCTAAGCCTGAAAGCAGCACTATTCCAGTAAGTGGCCCAAGTATATCAGAATCTTCTGGCTCACCACCATCAGTGCCATCACAATCTGAGTCTGAAAGTAGCACCACTCCAATAAGTGGCCCAAGTATATTAGAATCTTCTGGTTCACCACCTTCTGAACTTGAAAGTAGCACCACTCCAGTAAGTGGCCCAAGCATAACAGGATCTTCTAGTTCATCACCATCAGTCTCACCACAATCTGAGTCTCAAAGTAGCACCACTCCAATAAGTGGACCAATTGTATCAGTATCTTCTGGTTCATCACCTTCTGTGCCACCAACATCTAAGCCTGAAAGTAGCACTAGTCCAATAAGTGGCCCAAGTATATCAGAATCTTCTGGTTCACCACCTTCTGTGCCACCAACATCTAAGCCTGAAAGTAGCACTAGTCCAATAAGTGGCCCAAGTATATCAGAAACTTCTGGTTCACCACCTTCTTTGCCTGAAAGTAGCACCACCCCAATAAGTGGCCCAAGCATAACAGGATATTCTAGTTCACCACCATCTAAGCCTGAAAGTAGCACCACCCCAGTAAGTGGCCCAAGCATAACAGGTTCTTCTGGTTCACCAACATCTAGGCCTGAAAGTAGCACCACCCCAGTAAGTGGCCCAAGCATAACAGGATCTTCTGGTTCACCACCTTCTGAGTCTGAAAGTAGCACCACCCCAATAAGTGGCCCAAGCATAACAGGATCTTCTGGTTCACCACCATCTAAGCCTGAAAGTAGCACCACCCCAATAAGTGGCCCAAGCATAACAGGATCTTCTGGTTCACCACCTTCTGAGTCTGAAAGTAGCACCACCCCAGTAAGTGGCCCAAGCATAACAGGATCTTCTGGTTCACCACCATCTAAGCCTGAAAGTAGCACCACCCCAATAAGTGGCCCAAGCATAACAGGATCTTCTGGTTCACCACCTTCTGAGTCTGAAAGTAGCACCACCCCAATAAGTGGCCCAAGCAAAACAGGATCTTCTGTTTCACCACCTTCTGAGTCTGAAAGTAGCACCACCCCAATAAGTGGCCCAAGCATAACAGGATCTTCTGGTTCACCACCTTCTGAGTCTGAAAGTAGCACCACCCCAATAAGTGGCCCAAGCATAACAGGATCTTCTGGTTCACCACCTTCTGAGTCTGAAAGTAGCACCACCCCAATAAGTGGCCCAAGTATAACAGGATCTTCTGGTTTACCACCTTCTGAGTCTGAAAGTAGCACCACCCCAATAAGTGGCCCAAGTATAACAGGATCTTCTGGTTCACCACCATCAGTGCCACCACAATCTGAGTCTCAAAGTAGTACCACTCCAATAAGTGGCCCAAGTGTATCAGGATCTTCTGGCTCATCCCCATCAGTGCCATCACAATCTGAGTCTCAAAGTAGCACCACTCCAATAAGTGGCCCAAGTATATCAGGATCTTCTGGTTCACCACCATCAGTGCCACCACAATCTGAGTCTCAAAGTAGCACCACCCCAATAAGTGGCCCAAGCATAACAGGATCTTCTGGTTCACCACCTTCTGAGTCTGAAAGTAGCACCACCCCAATAAGTGGCCCAAGTATAACAGGATCTTCTGGTTTACCACCTTCTGAGTCTGAAAGTAGCACCACCCCAATAAGTGGCCCAAGTATAACAGGATCTTCTGGTTCACCACCTCCTGAGTCTGAAAGTAGCACCTCTCCAGTAAGTGGCCCAAGTATATCAGAATCTTCTGGCTCACCACCATCAGTGCCACCAACATCTAAGCCTGAAAGTAGCACTACTTCAATAAGTAGCCCAAGCATAACAGGATCTTCTGGCTCATCCCCATCAGTGCCATCACAATCTGAGTCTCAAAGTAGCACCACTCCAATAAGTGGCCCAAGTATATCAGGATCTTCTGGCTCACCCCCATCAGTGCCATCACAATCTGAGTCTCAAAGTAGCACCACTCCAATAAGTGGCCCAAGTATATCAGAATCTTCTGGCTTACCACCATCAGTGCCATCACAATCTGAGTCTGAAAGTAGCACCTCTCCAGTAAGTGGCCCAAGTATATCAGAATCTTCTGGCTCACCACCATCAGTGCCACCAACATCTAAGCCTGAAAGTAGCACTACTCCAATAAGTGGCCCAAGCATAACAGGATCTTCTGGTTCACCACCTTCTGAGTCTGAAAGTAGCACCACCCCAATAAGTGGCCCAAGTATAACAGGATCTTCTGGTTCACCACCTCCTGAGTCTGAAAGTAGCACCTCTCCAATAAGTAGCCCAAGCATAACAGGATCTTCTGGTTCACCACCATCAGTGCCACCACAATCTGAGTCTCAAAGTAGTACCACTCCAATAAGTGGCCCAAGTGTATCAGGATCTTCTAGTTCACCACCATCTGTGCCACCCACATCTAAGCCTGAAAGCAGCACTATTCCAGTAAGTGGCCCAAGTATATCAGAATCTTCTGGCTCACCACCATCAGTGCCATCACAATCTGAGTCTGAAAGTAGCACCACTCCAATAAGTGGCCCAAGTATATTAGAATCTTCTGGTTCACCACCTTCTGAACTTGAAAGTAGCACCACTCCAGTAAGTGGCCCAAGCATAACAGGATCTTCTAGTTCATCACCATCAGTCTCACCACAATCTGAGTCTCAAAGTAGCACCACTCCAATAAGTGGACCAATTGTATCAGTATCTTCTGGTTCATCACCTTCTGTGCCACCAACATCTAAGCCTGAAAGTAGCACTAGTCCAATAAGTGGCCCAAGTATATCAGAATCTTCTGGTTCACTACCTTCTGTGCCACCAACATCTAAGCCTGAAAGTAGCACTAGTCCAATAAGTGGCCCAAGTATATCAGAAACTTCTGGTTCACCACCTTCTGTGCCTGAAAGTAGCACCACCCCAATAAGTGGCCCAAGCATAACAGGATATTCTAGTTCACCACCATCTAAGCCTGAAAGTAGCACCACCCCAGTAAGTGGCCCAAGCATAACAGGTTCTTCTGGTTCACCAACATCTAGGCCTGAAAGTAGCACCACCCCAGTAAGTGGCCCAAGCATAACAGGATCTTCTGGTTCACCACCTTCTGAGTCTGAAAGTAGCACCACCCCAATAAGTGGCCCAAGCATAACAGGATCTTCTGGTTCACCACCATCTAAGCCTGAAAGTAGCACCACCCCAATAAGTGGCCCAAGCATAACAGGATCTTCTGGTTCACCACCTTCTGAGTCTGAAAGTAGCACCACCCCAGTAAGTGGCCCAAGCATAACAGGATCTTCTGGTTCACCACCATCTAAGCCTGAAAGTAGCACCACCCCAATAAGTGGCCCAAGCATAACAGGATCTTCTGGTTCACCACCTTCTGAGTCTGAAAGTAGCACCACCCCAATAAGTGGCCCAAGCAAAACAGGATCTTCTGGTTCACCACCTTCTGAGTCTGAAAGTAGCACCACCCCAATAAGTGGCCCAAGCATAACAGGATCTTCTGGTTCACCACCTTCTGAGTCTGAAAGTAGCACCACCCCAATAAGTGGCCCAAGCATAACAGGATCTTCTGGTTCACCACCTTCTGAGTCTGAAAGTAGCACCACCCCAATAAGTGGCCCAAGTATAACAGGATCTTCTGGTTTACCACCTTCTGAGTCTGAAAGTAGCACCACCCCAATAAGTGGCCCAAGTATAACAGGATCTTCTGGTTCACCACCATCAGTGCCACCACAATCTGAGTCTCAAAGTAGTACCACTCCAATAAGTGGCCCAAGTGTATCAGGATCTTCTAGTTCACCACCATCTGTGCCACCCACATCTAAGCCTGAAAGCAGCACTACTCCAGTAAGTGGCCCAAGTATATCAGAATCTTCTGGCTTACCACCATCAGTGCCATCACAATCTGAGTCTGAAAGTAGCACCTCTCCAGTAAGTGGCCCAAGTATATCAGAATCTTCTGGCTCACCACCATCAGTGCCACCAACATCTAAGCCTGAAAGTAGCACTACTCCAATAAGTGGCCCAAGCATAACAGGATCTTCTGGTTCACCACCATCAGTGCCACCAACATCTAAGCCTGAAAGTAGCACCACTCCTGTAAGTAGCCCAAGTATATCAGGATCTTCTGGTTCACCACCATCAGTGCCACCACAATCTGAGTCTCAAAGTAGCACCACCCCAATAAGTGGCCCAAGCATAACAGGATCTTCTGGTTCACCACCTTCTGAGTCTGAAAGTAGCACCACCCCAATAAGTGGCCCAAGTATAACAGGATCTTCTGGTTTACCACCTTCTGAGTCTGAAAGTAGCACCACCCCAATAAGTGGCCCAAGTATAACAGGATCTTCTGGTTCACCACCTCCTGAGTCTGAAAGTAGCACCACCCCAGTAAGTGGCCCAAGTATAACAGGATCTTCTGGTTCACCACCATCAGTGCCACCACAATCTGAGTCTCAAAGTAGTACCACTCCAATAAGTGGCCCAAGTGTATCAGGATCTTCTGGCTCATCCCCATCAGTGCCATCACAATCTGAGTCTCAAAGTAGCACCACTCCAATAAGTGGCCCAAGTATATCAGGATCTTCTGGTTCACCACCATCAGTGCCACCACAATCTGAGTCTCAAAGTAGCACCACCCCAATAAGTGGCCCAAGCATAACAGGATCTTCTGGTTCACCACCTTCTGAGTCTGAAAGTAGCACCACCCCAATAAGTGGCCCAAGTATAACAGGATCTTCTGGTTTACCACCTTCTGAGTCTGAAAGTAGCACCACCCCAATAAGTGGCCCAAGTATAACAGGATCTTCTGGTTCACCACCTCCTGAGTCTGAAAGTAGCACCTCTCCAGTAAGTGGCCCAAGTATATCAGAATCTTCTGGCTCACCACCATCAGTGCCACCAACATCTAAGCCTGAAAGTAGCACTACTTCAATAAGTAGCCCAAGCATAACAGGATCTTCTGGCTCATCCCCATCAGTGCCATCACAATCTGAGTCTCAAAGTAGCACCACTCCAATAAGTGGCCCAAGTATATCAGGATCTTCTGGCTCACCCCCATCAGTGCCATCACAATCTGAGTCTCAAAGTAGCACCACTCCAATAAGTGGCCCAAGTATATCAGAATCTTCTGGCTCACCACCATCAGTGCCACCAACATCTAAGCCTGAAAGTAGCACTACTCCAATAAGTGGCCCAAGCATAACAGGATCTTCTGGCTCACCACCATCAGTGCCACCACAATCTGAGTCTCAAAGTAGCACCACTCCAATAAGTGGCCCAAGTATATCAGGATCTTCTGGTTCACCACCATCAGTGCCACCAACATCTAAGCCTGAAAGTAGCACCACTCCTGTAAGTAGCCCAAGTATATCAGGATCTTCTGGTTCACCCCCATCAGTGCCACCACAATCTGAGTCTCAAAGTAGCACCACTCCTGTAAGTAGCCCAAGTATATCAGGATCTTCTGGCTCACCACCATCAGTGCCATCACAACCTGAGTCTGAAAGTAGCACCCCTCCAATAAGTGGCCCAAGTATATTAGAATCTTCTGTGTCACCACCTTCTGAACTTGAAAGTAGCACCACTCCAGTAAGTGGCCCAAGCATAAAAGGATCTTCTAGTTCATCCCCATCAGTCTCACCACAATCTGAGTCTCAAAGTAGCACCACTCCAATAAGTGTATCAGGATCTTCTGGTTCATCACCTTCTGAACCTGAAACTAGCACCACTCCAATAAGTGTCCCAAGCATAACAGGATCTTCTGGTTTACCACCATCAGTGCCACCAACATCTAAGCCTGAAAGTAGCACCACTCCTGTAAGTAGCCCAAGCATAACAGGATCTTTTGGTTCACCACCATCAGTGCCATCACAATCTGAGTCTGAAAGTAGCACCACTCCAATAAGTGGCCCAAGTATATTAGAATCTTCTGGTTCACCACCTTCTGAACTTGAAAGTAGCACCACTCCAGTAAGTGGCCCAAGCATAACAGGATCTTCTAGTTCATCCCCATCAGTCTCACCACAATCTGAGTCTCAAAGTAGCACCACTCCAATAAGTGTATCAGGATCTTCTGGTTCATCACCTTCTGAACCTGAAACTAGCACCACTCCAATAAGTGTCCCAAGCATAACAGGATCTTATGGTTCACCACCATCAGTGCCACCAACATCTGAAACTGAATCTTCGGCCACTCCTTTATCAACAACACCTGGACCTCTTGTCAGTGTTCCAACAAACAGCACAAGTAGGCTATACTTTTACTATTTATTTATTTGATTTTTTTTGTTTTAATGAAAATTGTTTTTTTTTTTCAGAAGTAATTTTTAGTGCTTCCAAATATTAAACCATTTTTTTACTTTTTTTTAACAAAAATTACCCCATGTTTTTCCAAAATTGTCATTATGTAATAAATATTAAGAAATAAATGATGAGTTAATCTATTTAGAGTGAGCCCCTAACTTGAAAGTCTTTAAAAAAAATAATGTAAAAAATTATATAACCTCCCCCAAGACAAAAAGCACAGTTAATGTTTTTTTTTTCAAACTGCTTCATTATTGGAGAGTTTTTTTCATTACATATTAATTCAGTTTAAACTATAAGATAAATACAATTTGATAAATATTTTAGAAATTTAATTCACTACAAAATAGCATGATAAGATCATAGCCCATACAATATATACAACTCTCTTAAACAAATTATTGAATAAATGGTAGTTCTAAACATTTGTATTTTAATTTTTCAGCTTCCAAACCATGTCCTCTTCACTTGAATAGTGTATCTCCTGAAAACATTTTCCATCCAATTTCCTTAAATGAGAGCACTTCACTGGACAATTATCTTTATAGCATAACAAGTAGTAAAGAATATATTGGAAATATAAGCATCACCCCTGGTAAAGGTTATCTTCTGATACCAATAGCTTCTGACTTGGCAAGTATTTTTTTGCATTCATTGTGTTTATGTGTGTTATGTTATTCTAGCACCTTGAGCCTACATTTTGTTTGTGAACAGTGTTTTCTACATCAAATAATTATTACTATTGTTATTAATAGTAAGAAAATGTGAGTTTTTCTGTTGTATCTAAATAGGTAAAATATTTTAAATATAGATCTACTTATCAAAGATGTGCATTAAATAGATTGGTCTTAGAGATTTTTTAAAAGAAAATATTTCTGATTAAAGATATAAAATTTTTGGTGGGTTTTTCAATGAAAATGTAATTTATTTGAAAAGACAATTTCTATTATGAAAAAGCCTCAATGCTTTAAAATAGACCAGTGTGATAAGTATGGAATAGTTTAAATACTTTAAAATAGACAAAGTTGTTAGTTTCTACTAGGTTTTCTCCTCAAGCTGTAGTGGTGTTTTTTGGGTATTATTTATTCTTATTAATTCAGTTTAATTTCTAAATCAGTCTTCTCCATTTCTATTGCTTCCATTGCAGTAATAACAATAATTGTCTCTTATTGGTTATTTCTTAGTCATTGTTGTGAATGTAATTAAGGTGTGACAGTGTGTGTGTGTTGTATTGTTTGAATACGACTGAGTAATGGGGCCCTCTACAGAAGTTTGTGTAGCACAAGCACACTTTTGTGAACTCATGTTTAGCAGTAAGGCTAAATTCACATTATTTACTGTTCTAGGTGAACTTCATTGGAGATGATTCATTTAAAGCTGTTTATTTTACTTCAAGTAAGTTTTTTCATGATAGTTTTTCTTGACTTTCAGCTTAGTATATCTATTTTATCTTGAATTGTGAATTGTTTTAAGATTGATGCTTTCTTTTGCACATTAACCTCCTGTTTAGGTATCACAGAAAACTTTGAAACAGAAGTTCAAAATTTTGCTGGTAAGATACAAGTATATAATTACTTTAATTACTTATAGTAAACCTATTAATTAGCAATAGTCTTCTGTTTCTTTTTGTACATAATAATTATTTAATCCAATCTGGTATTATTTGTTTAGTTGTGTAACAATGACTTTTGTTAAGTGCATATCCATAGTAACTTTGTTTTTAAATTGTATTTTTGTAGCTGAATTTTTTTTTTACAGAGAAACTTAAGGCGGAAGTTTTCTACTTGATTGCTCCAAATACCGCCATTATTTTGTTTTGGGCAGTGTCAGGAACTTATTACCCTGAACTGTCTACATCATCAAGACCCTCAATTCTGGAGCTAATGGTAAAGCTAACGTTTTAAAAAAAGTTTAACATGACAAATATGAAATTTCTTTTTTTAAGATTTATAGTTAGAAGCTTTTTTCAAACTAGTCGACCGGTCGCGTAGCATACACCACTATTTTGCAAGGCCGGCTTTAGGTGACTGCAGTGGGCCCACACTTTCATAGGACCCACGCTAATTCTAGGTGTAGGCCTATAAATTATTAAATTAAACCATTGTATAACTTAAAATAGATTTCCCGCTGCCTCATGCGATTTAACAGGAGCTCCTGGAAATCTACTTAAATTGCAAAATATAAGAAAAAGTCCTGGAAATATCCGGAAGTTATTAAAATCTTTAGAAAACCCATACAAATTTCCTGAAATATATAGATAAAATTATCATTTTAAAGTGTCATTTAATATGGAAAATGCCAATCCTATGCTTGATAATTAAAAACAGCATTATCCCCTAATTTTGGAATCTGGTGAAAGAAGCTTCTCGTGCCTCAAACTAATGAAGAATTACTTTAGTTCAACAATTCTAGTAGGTATATTGAAACATTTGGTAATTCTTGCTATTTAGTGTGATCTATGTAGGAAATATAATTTTTATGATATACTGTATGACTTCGCCACACGCAAGGCTCGTAAAGTAATTCTGTACGTAGTAGAGGATGAATAAAATGCAAAGAGGAATGTATTTTCTAATATAAGCTCTTAATTTACACTTATAATCCATATCCCTACACAAACTGGGCCCCACGAAGTCCGCTTTGCATAGGGCCCCACAATGTTTACGTCTGGCCCTGCTATTTAGTGATTGGTGAATATGGAGTAGATTACTTGTTATATACATATATAGTCAACCCACGGCATAAGATACGCTGCTACTTTGAATGGCCGCCATAGGCCACTGCAACCTATGCCACTGCAGTGGGCCCCACACTTTCATAGGACCTGAGCTAATTCTAGGTATAAGTTATAAAATAAACCATTTTATAACTTATAACATTTTTCACGGCCGCCTGACTTATGAGAAGCTCCTGGAAATCTCCTGAAATTGCAAAATATATGAAAAAATCATAGAAATCTCTGGAAATAATAAAAAATATTTTGAAAACTCATACAAATCTGATGAAATATATAGACTGAAATTTTCATTTTTGGGCCTCATTCAATATGAAAAATGCCAATCCTAGGAAATATAATTTTTATGATATACTGTATGACTTTGCTACACGCAAGGCTCATAAAAAAATTCTGTACATAGTAAAGAATGAATAAAACGCAAAGACAAATTTATTTTCAAATACAAACTCTTAAATTTCACTTATTATCCGTATTCCTACCCAAACTTGGCCCGTGAAATCCATTTCGCATTGGGCCCCACAACGGTTGAGTCTGGTCCTGCTTTTTAGTGATGGGTGAATACAGAGTAGATTACTTGTTCTCCCCCCCCCCCATTCTTTTTTTTACCACTGCAGCGTGAGGTAGAAATAAAAAAAGAGTGATTTTTCTTAGTCACAACAGTCAGGCCCTAGTTAGTGACGGGTGAATACTACTTGTTCTCCCCCACCCCCTCTTTTTTTTTTCTGGCGTTACTCTTGTTCATCCGACTTGCAGAAATAAAAGAGTGATCTTTCTTTTACTTCTTGCTTACATGTCCAAACTCTTGAGCCATGATGAGAATTATATATAGAGAAATGCCACACATTTCTTTAATTGAAGATAACTTAATCAGTGAAGGCATAGTTATTTATAAAGAACAATCTGGCTAACTTTCACATGTTTACATGAGAGTAACTTATATATAAGGACCTTAAAAATCATGAAAATATATTGCCATAGTCAAATGTGATTTATGATTTTTTTGCACATGGGCACAATTTAGGCCATGTGGTACACTTAAATTATTTGTAAATGAAAAAAAAAGAGAAAAAATGTTTGCTAACAAAAAGACACAATAATGTTTCTTGTATACACAAATTACTATGCTTGTTGAACAGAACTCTACATACATCACATAATTTCAATCTCTTTGGTCAAATAATACTGTAGGTTATCATTGGCTACAGAAATAAATGAGCTAAACAAAATGTTCCCTAAAATGCTGAAAGATTTTTTATTTTTTTACAAAGATAATACTAACTCACTATGTCTGGTAAAAAGTTTGTACAAATTATTTCTCTCACACATATTCTTGGACCAAGTTGAAACTTTGCACAATTTTCATTGGCAATAACAAGACTTGAATCAATCAAAAAAATTAACTTTTTTGTCAATTAATTACTAGTAATTAATTATTTTGATACCAACAAGGGAAGGTAATCCTTCAGTATTTACAGATATGGCTAAATATGAAGGGTTTATCCCCTTAGATAATTAAACATGTTATTTCTCTCACACACATTCTTAGATCAAGTTGAAACTTTTAAACAATTATTTATTGTAACTAACAAAACATAAATCAGTTTATAGAATTAATCAATTAGTAAATTAATTAATAGTAATAATTTTTAGTTAAAATCAGATACTTACTATTTAAAACCACTTTGCAGGATATTACAGATAAATTATATAGAGAGTATGTAAGCCCTGTGTATGTTTGGGCACCACCAGGCTCAATAGTCAAAATTGAAAAATGTGAAGGTACTGCACTTTTTTTTTATTGTTCTATAATTCAATTTTTTTATTTTGCAGCATAGTTACTTGAAAATCTATGTATCATAAAAATGTCACATGTCTATGTCAAATATAGTCTTTGCTCTTGTTCCATTAAAAAATACTGCATTTTTTAAACCTATTAATATTTTTAGTTTTTAGAAAATGGAAAGGTTACTTTAAAGAATGAAGGAATTTATTTGACTTATTTATATAACCTTTATTCTTACATTAATTTTTAAATTTAAAAAATTTAAAAAAATCATGTCATAAATATATATCTATTAAAAGTTTATGTGTATAATTTGCTAAGAACATTTTGATATGATTTTTAAAAATGCATTTCAATGTGAATGAAATATATAGAACATATAATTTTAATTCCACGCCAGAATATACAACTTCAGAAGCAACTACTTTCAAATCAACTACTATTCCAGTTAGCACAGAATCTATTTCATCATCATATTCTACAATACAATCAACAACAGAATTTACTACAATTACTACACCACTAACAAGTTCAATAATCACAGAATCATTAAGTGCTTCACTTTCTACAACAGAGTCAACTATTACTGGATCAACACCACCAGTGTCATCATTCACAATAGTACCTTCTATTACAGAGTCTACTGCTACCACCACCACACCTGAAAGTGTAACAACTACAACACCTAGCACTCCAGAATCCTTTGGTTCTTCAGCACCAGTCTCAGAATCCTCTTCACAGCCACCATCACAATCAACTCCACCAGTGTCATCATTCACAACAGTACCTTCTATTACAGGATCTACTTCTATCACCACCACACCTGAAAGTGTAACAACTACAACACCTAGCACTCCAGAATCCTTTGGTTCTTCAGCATCAGTCTCAGAATCTTCTTCACAGCCACCATCACGATCAACTCCACCAGTGTCATCATTCACAACAGTACCTTCTATTACAGAGTCTACTTCTACCACCACCACACCTGAAAGTGTAACAACTACAACACCTAGCACTCCAGAATCCTTTGGTTCTTCAGCACCAGTCTCAGAATCCTCTTCACAGCCACCATCACAATCAACTCCACCAGTGTCATCATTCACAACAGTACCTTCTATTACAGGATCTACTTCTATCACCACCACACCTGAAAGTGTAACAACTACAACACCTAGCAATCCAGAATCCTTTGGTTCTTCAGCACCAGTCTCAGAATCCTCTTCACAGCCACCATCACGATCAACTCCACCAGTGTCATCATTCACAACAGTACCTTCTATTACAGAGTCTACTTCTACCACCACCACACCTGAAAGTGTAACAACTACAACACCTAGCAATCCAGAATCCTTTGGTTCTTCAGCACCAGTCTCAGAATCCTCTTCACAGCCACTATCACGATCAACTCCACCAGTGTCATCATTCACAACAGTACCTTCTATTACAGAGTCTACTGCTACCACCACCACACCTGAAAGTGTAACAACTACAACACCTAGCACTCCAGAATCCTTTGGTTCTTCAGCACCAGTCTCAGAATCCTCTTCACAGCCACCATCACAATCAACTCCACCAGTGTCATCATTCACAACAGTACCTTCTATTACAGGATCTACTTCTATCACCACCACACCTGAAAGTGTAACAACTACAACACCTAGCAATCCAGAATCCTTTGGTTCTTCAGCACCAGTCTCAGAATCCTCTTCACAGCCACTATCACGATCAACTCCACCAGTGTCATCATTCACAACAGTACCTTCTATTACAGAGTCTACTGCTACCACCACCACACCTGAAAGTGTAACAACTACAACACCTAGCACTCCAGAATCCTTTGGTTCTTCAGCACCAGTCTCAGAATCCTCTTCACAGCCACCATCACAATCAACTCCACCAGTGTCATCATTCACAACAGTACCTTCTATTACAGGATCTACTTCTATCACCACCACACCTGAAAGTGTAACAACTACAACACCTAGCACTCCAGAATCCTTTGGTTCTTCAGCATCAGTCTCAGAATCTTCTTCACAGCCACCATCACGATCAACTCCACCAGTGTCATCATTCACAACAGTACCTTCTATTACAGGGTCTACTTCTACCACCACCACACCTGAAAGTGTAACAACTACAACACCTAGCACTCCAGAATCCTTTGGTTCTTCAGCACCAGTCTCAGAATCCTCTTCACAGCCACCATCACAATCAACTCCACCAGTGTCATCATTCACAACAGTACCTTCTATTACAGGATCTACTTCTATCACCACCACACCTGAAAGTGTAACAACTACAACACCTAGCAATCCAGAATCCTTTGGTTCTTCAGCACCAGTCTCAGAATCCTCTTCACAGCCACCATCACGATCAACTCCACCAGTGTCATCATTCACAACAGTACCTTCTATTACAGAGTCTACTTCTACCACCACCACACCTGAAAGTGTAACAACTACAACACCTAGCAATCCAGAATCCTTTGGTTCTTCAGCACCAGTCTCAGAATCCTCTTCACAGCCACTATCACGATCAACTCCACCAGTGTCATCATTCACAACAGTACCTTCTATTACAGAGTCTACTTCTACCACCACCACACCTGAAAGTGTAACAACTACAACACCTAGCACTCCAGAATCCTTTGGTTCTTCAGCACCAGTCTCAGAATCCTCTTCACAGCCACCATCACAATCAACTCCACCAGTGTCATCATTCACAACAGTACCTTCTATTACAGGATCTACTTCTATCACCACCACACCTGAAAGTGTAACAACTACAACACCTAGCAATCCTGAATCCTTTGGTTCTTCAGCACCAGTCTCAGAATCCTCTTCACAGCCACCATCACAATCAACTCCACCAGTGTCATCATTCACAACAGTACCTTCTATTACAGGATCTACTTCTATCACCACCACACCTGAAAGTGTAACAACTACAACACTTAGCACTCCAGAATCCTTTGGTTCTTCAGCATCAGTCTCAGAATCTTCTTCACAGCCACCATCACGATCAACTCCACCAGTGTCATCATTCACAACAGTACCTTCTATTACAGAGTCTACTTCTACCACCACCACACCTGAAAGTGTAACAACTACAACACCTAGCAATCCAGAATCCTTTGGTTCTTCAGCACCAGTCTCAGAATCCTCTTCACAGCCACCATCACAATCAACTCCACCAGTGTCATCATTCACAACAGTACCTTCTATTACAGGATCTACTTCTATCACCACCACACCTGAAAGTGTAACAACTACAACACCTAGCAATCCAGAATCCTTTGGTTCTTCAGCACCAGTCTCAGAATCCTCTTCACAGCCACCATCACGATCAACTCCACCAGTGTCATCATTCACAACAGTACCTTCTATTACAGAGTCTACTTCTACCACCACCACACCTGAAAGTGTAACAACTACAACACCTAGCACTCCAGAATCCTTTGGTTCTTCAGCACCAGTCTCAGAATCCTCTTCACAGCCACTATCACGATCAACTCCACCAGTGTCATCATTCACAACAGTACCTTCTGTTACAGAGTCTACTGCTACCACCACCACACCTGAAAGTGTAACAACTACAACACCTAGCACTCCAGAATCCTTTGGTTCTTCAGCACCAGTCTCAGAATCCTCTTCACAGCCACCATCACAATCAACTCCACCAGTGTCATCATTCACAACAGTACCTTCTATTACAGGATCTACTTCTATCACCACCACACCTGAAAGTGTAACAACTACAACACCTAGCAATCCAGAATCCTTTGGTTCTTCAGCACCAGTCTCAGAATCCTCTTCACAGCCACTATCACGATCAACTCCACCAGTGTCATCATTCACAACAGTACCTTCTATTACAGAGTCTACTGCTACCACCACCACACCTGAAAGTGTAACAACTACAACACCTAGCACTCCAGAATCCTTTGGTTCTTCAGCACCAGTCTCAGAATCCTCTTCACAGCCACCATCACAATCAACTCCACCAGTGTCATCATTCACAACAGTACCTTCTATTACAGGATCTACTTCTATCACCACCACACCTGAAAGTGTAACAACTACAACACCTAGCAATCCAGAATCCTTTGGTTCTTCAGCACCAGTCTCAGAATCCTCTTCACAGCCACCATCACGATCAACTCCACCAGTGTCATCATTCACAACAGTACCTTCTATTACAGAGTCTACTTCTACCACCACCACACCTGAAAGTGTAACAACTACAACACCTAGCAATCCAGAATCCTTTGGTTCTTCAGCACCAGTCTCAGAATCCTCTTCACAGCCACTATCACGATCAACTCCACCAGTGTCATCATTCACAACAGTACCTTCTATTACAGGATCTATTTCTACCACCACCACACCTGAAAGTGTAACAACTACAAAACCTAGCACTCCAGAATCCTTTGGTTCGTCAGCACCAGTCTCAGCATCCTTTTCACAGCCACCATCACAATCAACTCCACCAGTGTCATCATTCACAACAGTACCTTCTAATACAGAGTCTACAGCTATCACCACCACACCTAAAAGTGTAACAACTACAACACCTAGCACTCCAGAATCCTTTGGTTCTTCAGCACCAGTCTCAGAATCCTCTTCACAGCCACCATCACAATCAACTCCACCAGTGTCATCATTCACAACAGTACCTTCTATTAAAGAGTCTACTGCTACCACCACCACCACACCTGAAAGTGTAACAACTACAAAACCTAGCACTCCAGAATCCTTTGGTTCTTCAGCACCAGTCTCAGCATCCTCTTCACAGCCACCATCACAATCAACTCCACCAGTGTCATCATTCACAACCGTACCTTCTATTACAGAGTCTACTTCTACCACCACCACACCTGAAAGTGTAACAAATACAACACCTAGCACTCCAAAATCCTTTGGTTCTTCAGCACCAGTCTCAGCATCCTCTCCACAGCCACCATCACAATCAACTCCACCAGTGTCATCATTCACAACAGTACCTTCTATTACAGAGTCTACTGCTACAACCACCACACCTGAAAGTGTAACAACTACAACACCTAGCACTCCAGAATCCTTTAGTTCTTCAGCACCAGTCTCAGAATCCTCTTCACAGCCACCATCACAATCAACTCCACCAGTATCATCATTTACAACAGTACCTTCTATTACAGGATCTACTTCTATCACCACCACACCTGAAAGTGTAACAACTACAACACCTAGCAATCCAGAATCCTTTGGTTCTTCAGCACCAGTCTCAGAATCCTCTTCACAGCCACTATCACGATCAACTCCACCAGTGTCATCATTCACAACAGTACCTTCTATTACAGAGTCTACTGCTACCACCACCACACCTGAAAGTGTAACAACTACAACACCTAGCACTCCAGAATCCTTTGGTTCTTCAGCACCAGTCTCAGAATCCTCTTCACAGCCACCATCACAATCAACTCCACCAGTGTCATCATTCACAACAGTACCTTCTATTACAGAGTCTACAGCTATCACCACCACACCTGAAAGTGTAACAACTACAACACCTAGCACTTCAGAATCCTTTGGTTCTTCAGCACCAGTCTCAGAATCCTCTTCACAGCCACCATCACGATCAACTCCACCAGTGTCATCATTCACAACAGTACCTTCTATTACAGAGTCTACTTCTACCACCACCACACCTGAAAGTGTAACAACTACAACACCTGGCACTCCAGAATCCTTTGGTTCTTCAGCACCAGTCTCAGAATCCTCTTCACAGCCACTATCACAATCAACTCCACCAGTGTCATCATTCACAACAGTACCTTCTATTACAGGATCTACTTCTATCACCACCACACCTGAAAGTGTAACAACTACAACACCTAGCACTCCAGAATCCTTTGGTTCTTCAGCACCAGTCTCAGCATCCTCTTCACAGCCACCATCACAATCAACTCCACCAGTGTCATCATTCACAACCGTACCTTCTATTACAGAGTCTACTTCTACCACCACCACACCTGAAAGTGTAACAAATACAACACCTAGCACTCCAAAATCCTTTGGTTCTTCAGCACCAGTCTCAGCATCCTCTCCACAGCCACCATCACAATCAACTCCACCAGTGTCATCATTCACAACAGTACCTTCTATTACAGAGTCTACTGCTACAACCACCACACCTGAAAGTGTAACAACTACAACACCTAGCACTCCAGAATCCTTTAGTTCTTCAGCACCAGTCTCAGAATCCTCTTCACAGCCACCATCACAATCAACTCCACCAGTGTCATCATTCACAACAGTACCTTCTATTACAGGATCTACTTCTATCACCACCACACCTGAAAGTGTAACAACTACAACACCTAGCAATCCAGAATCCTTTGGTTCTTCAGCACCAGTCTCAGAATCCTCTTCACAGCCACTATCACGATCAACTCCACCAGTGTCATCATTCACAACAGTACCTTCTATTACAGAGTCTACTGCTACCACCACCACACCTGAAAGTGTAACAACTACAACACCTAGCACTCCAGAATCCTTTGGTTCTTCAGCACCAGTCTCAGAATCCTCTTCACAGCCACCATCACAATCAACTCCACCAGTGTCATCATTCACAACAGTACCTTCTATTACAGAGTCTACAGCTATCACCACCACACCTGAAAGTGTAACAACTACAACACCTAGCACTTCAGAATCCTTTGGTTCTTCAGCACCAGTCTCAGAATCCTCTTCACAGCCACCATCACGATCAACTCCACCAGTGTCATCATTCACAACAGTACCTTCTATTACAGAGTCTACTTCTACCACCACCACACCTGAAAGTGTAACAACTACAACACCTAGCACTCCAGAATCCTTTGGTTCTTCAGCACCAGTCTCAGAATCCTCTTCACAGCCACCATCACAATCAACTCCACCAGTGTCATCATTCACAACAGTACCTTCTATTACAGGATCTACTTCTATCACCACCACACCTGAAAGTGTAACAACTACAACACCTAGCACTCCAGAATCCTTTGGTTCTTCAGCACCAGTCTCAGAATCCTCTTCACAGCCACCATCACAATCAACTCCACCAGTGTCATCATTCACAACAGTACCTTCTATTACAGGATCTACTTCTATCACCACCACACCTGAAAGTGTAACAACTACAACACCTAGCACTCCAGAATCCTTTGGTTCTTCAGCATCAGTCTCAGAATCTTCTTCACAGCCACCATCACGATCAACTCCACCAGTGTCATCATTCACAACAGTACCTTCTATTACAGAGTCTACTTCTACCACCACCACACCTGAAAGTGTAACAACTACAACACCTAGCACTCCAGAATCCTTTGGTTCTTCAGCACCAGTCTCAGAATCCTCTTCACAGCCACCATCACAATCAACTCCACCAGTGTCATCATTCACAACAGTACCCTCTATTACAGGATCTACTTCTATCACCACCACACCTGAAAGTGTAACAACTACAACACCTAGCAATCCAGAATCCTCTGGTTCTTCAGCACCAGTCTCAGAATCCTCTTCACAGCCACCATCACGATCAACTCCACCAGTGTCATCATTCACAACAGAACCTTCTATTACAGAGTCTACTTCTACCACCACCACACCTGAAAGTGTAACAACTACAACACCTAGCAATCCAGAATCCTTTGGTTCTTCAGCACCAGTCTCAGAATCCTCTTCACAGCCACTATCACGATCAACTTCACCAGTGTCATCATTCACAACAGTACCTTCTATTACAGAGTCTACTGCTACCACCACCACACCTGAAAGTGTAACAACTACAACACCTAGCACTCCAGAATCCTTTGGTTCTTCAGCACCAGTCTCAGAATCCTCTTCACAGCCACCATCACAATCTACTCCACCAGTGTCATCATTCACAACAGTACCTTCTATTACAGGATCTACTTCTATCACCACCACACCTGAAAGTGTAACAACTACAACACCTAGCAATCCAGAATCCTTTGGTTCTTCAGCACCAGTCTCAGAATCCTCTTCACAGCCACTATCACGATCAACTCCACCAGTGTCATCATTCACAACAGTACCTTCTATTACAGAGTCTACTTCTACCACCACCACACCTGAAAGTGTAACAACTACAACTCCTAGCAATCCAGAATCCTTTGGTTCTTCAGCACCAGTCTCAGAATCCTCTTCACAGCCACTATCACGATCAACTCCACCAGTGTCATCATTCACAACAGTACCTTCTATTACAGGATCTATTTCTACCACCACCACACCTGAAAGTGTAACAACTACAAAACCTAGCACTCCAGAATCCTTTGGTTCTTCAGCACCAGTCTCAGCATCCTCTTCACAGCCACCATCACAATCAACTCCATCAGTGTCATCATTCACAACAGTACCTTCTAATACAGAGTCTACTTCTACCACCACCACACCTAAAAGTGTAACAACTACAACACCTAGCACTCCAGAATCCTTTGGTTCTTCAGCACCAGTCTCAGAATCCTCTTCACAGCCACCATCACAATCAACTCCACCAGTGTCATCATTCACAACAGTACCTTCTATTAAAGAGTCTACTGCTACCACCACCACACCTGAAAGTGTAACAACTACAAAACCTAGCACTCCAGAATCGTTTGGTTCTTCAGCACCAGTCTCAGCATCCTCTTCACAGCCACCATCACAATCAACTCCACCAGTGTCATCATTCACAACAGTACCTTCTAATACAGAGTCTACAGCTATCACCACCACACCTAAAAGTGTAACAACTACAACACCTAGCACTCCAGAATCCTTTGGTTCTTCAGCACCAGTCTCAGAATCCTCTTCACAGCCACCATCACGATCAACTCCACCAGTGTCATCATTCACAACAGTACCTTCTATTACAGAGCCTACTGCTACCACCACCACACCTGAAAGTGTAACAACTACAACACCTAGCACTCCAGAATCCTTTGGTTCTTCAGCACCAGTCTCAGAATCCTCTTCACAGCCACTATCACGATCAACTCCACCAGTGTCATCATTCACAACAGTACCTTCTATTACAGAGTCTACTGCTACCACCACCACACCTGAAAGTGTAACAACTACAACACCTAGCACTCCAGAATCCTTTGGTTCTTCAGCACCAGTCTCAGAATCCTCTTCACAGCCACCATCACAATCAACTCCACCAGTGTCATCATTCACAACAGTACCTTCTATTACAGGATCTACTTCTATCACCACCACACCTGAAAGTGTAACAACTACAACACCTAGCAATCCAGAATCCTTTGGTTCTTCAGCACCAGTCTCAGAATCCTCTTCACAGCCACCATCACGATCAACTCCACTAGTGTCATCATTCACAACAGTACCTTCTATTACAGAGTCTACTTCTACCACCACCACACCTGAAAGTGTAACAACTACAACTCCTAGCAATCCAGAATCCTTTGGTTCTTCAGCACCAGTCTCAGAATCCTCTTCACAGCCACTATCACGATCAACTCCACCAGTGTCATCATTCACAACAGTACCTTCTATTACAGGATCTATTTCTACCACCACCACACCTGAAAGTGTAACAACTACAAAACCTAGCACTCCAGAATCCTTTGGTTCGTCAGCACCAGTCTCAGCATCCTATTCACAGCCACCATCACAATCAACTCCATCAGTGTCATCATTCACAACAGTACCTTCTAATACAGAGTCTACTTTTACCACCACCACACCTAAAAGTGTAACAACTACAACACCTAGCACTCCAGAATCCTTTGGTTCTTCAGCACCAGTGTCAGAATCCTCTTCACAGCCACCATCACAATCAACTCCACCAGTGTCATCATTCACAACAGTACCTTCTATTAAAGAGTCTACTGCTACCACCACCACACCTGAAAGTGTAACAACTACAAAACCTAGCACTCCAGAATCGTTTGGTTCTTCAGCACCAGTCTCAGCATCCTCTTCACAGCCACCATCACAATCAACTCCACCAGTGTCATCATTCACAACCGTACCTTCTATTACAGAGTCTACTTCTACCACCACCACACCTGAAAGTGTAACAAATACAACACCTAGCACTCCAGAATCCTTTGGTTCTTCAGCACCAGTCTCAGAATCCTCTTCACAGCCACCATCACAATCAACTCCACCAGTGTCATCATTCACAACAGTACCTTCTATTACAGGATCTACTTCTATCACCACCACACCTGAAAGTGTAACAACTACAACACCTAGCACTCCAGAATCCTTTGGTTCTTCAGCATCAGTCTCAGAATCTTCTTCACAGCCACCATCACGATCAACTCCACCAGTGTCATCATTCACAACAGTACCTTCTATTACAGAGTCTACTTCTACCACCACCACACCTGAAAGTGTAACAACTACAAAACCTAGCACTCCAGAATCCTTTGGTTCTTCAGCACCAGTCTCAGAATCCTCTTCACAGCCACCATCACAATCAACTTCACCAGTGTCATCATTCACAACAGTACCCTCTATTACAGGATCTACTTCTATCACCACCACACCTAAAAGTGTAACAACTACAACACCTAGCAATCCAGAATCCTTTGGTTCTTCAGCACCAGTCTCAGAATCCTCTTCACAGCCACCATCACAATCAACTCCACCAGTGTCATCATTCACAACAGAACCTTCTATTACAGAGTCTACTTCTACCACCACCACACCTAAAAGTGTAACAAATACAACACCTAGCACTCCAGAATCCTTTGGTTTTTCAGCACCAGTCTCAGAATCCTCTTCACAGCCACCATCACAATCAACTCCACCAGTGTCATCATTCACAACAGTACCTTCTATTACAGGATCTACTTCTATCACCACCACACCTGAAAGTGTAACAACTACAACACCTAGCACTCCAGAATCCTTTGGTTCTTCAGCATCAGTCTCAGAATCTTCTTCACAGCCACCATCACGATCAACTCCACCAGTGTCATCATTCACAACAGTACCTTCTATTACAGAGTCTACTTCTACCACCACCACACCTGAAAGTGTAACAACTACAAAACCTAGCACTCCAGAATCCTTTGGTTCTTCAGCACCAGTCTCAGCATCCTCTTCACAGCCACCATCACAATCAACTCCACCAGTGTCATCATTCACAACAGTACCTTCTAATACAGAGTCTACAGCTATCACCACCACACCTAAAAGTGTAACAACTACAACACCTAGCACTCCAGAATCCTTTGGTTCTTCAGCATCAGTCTCAGAATCCTCTTCACAGCCACCATCACGATCAACTCCACCAGTGTCATCATTCACAACAGTACCTTCTATTACAGAGCCTACTGCTACCACCACCACACCTGAAAGTGTAACAACTACAACACCTAGCAATCCAGAATCCTTTGGTTTTTCAGCATCAGTCTCAGAATCCTCTTCACAGCCACCATCACGATCAACTCCACCAGTGTCATCATTCACAACAGTACCTTCTATTACAGAGCCTACTGCTACCACCACCACACCTGAAAGTGTAACAACTACAACACCTAGCAATCCAGAATCCTTTGGTTTTTCAGCACCAGTCTCAGAATCCTCTTCACAGCCACTATCACGATCAACTCCACCAGTGTCATCATTCACAACAGTACCTTCTATTACAGAGTCTACTGCTACCACCACCACACCTGAAAGTGTAACAACTACAACACCTAGCACTCCAGAATCCTTTGGTTCTTCAGCACCAGTCTCAGAATCCTCTTCACAGCCACCATCACAATCAACTCCACCAGTGTCATCATTCACAACAGTACCTTCTATTACAGGATCTACTTCTATCACCACCACACCTGAAAGTGTAACAACTACAACACCTAGCACTCCAGAATCCTTTGGTTCTTCAGCACCAGTCTCAGAATCCTCTTCACAGCCACTATCACGATCAACTCCACCAGTGTCATCATTCACAACAGTACCTTCTATTACAGAGTCTACTTCTACCACCACCACACCTGAAAGTGTAACAACTACAACTCCTAGCAATCCAGAATCCTTTGGTTCTTCAGCACCAGTCTCAGAATCCTCTTCACAGCCACTATCACGATCAACTCCACCAGTGTCATCATTCACAACAGTACCTTCTATTACAGGATCTATTTCTACCACCACCACACCTGAAAGTGTAACAACTACAAAACCTAGCACTCCAGAATCCTTTGGTTCGTCAGCACCAGTCTCAGCATCCTATTCACAGCCATCATCACAATCAACTCCACCAGTGTCATCATTCACAACAGTACCTTCTAATACAGAGTCTACTTCTACCACCACCACACCTGAAAGTGTAACAACTACAACACCTAGCACTCCAGAATCCTTTGGTTCTTCAGCACCAGTCTCAGAATCCTCTTCACAGCCACCATCACAATCAACTCCACCAGTGTCATCATTCACAACAGTACCTTCTATTAAAGAGTCTACTGCTACCACCACCACACCTGAAAGTGTAACAACTACAAAACCTAGCACTCCAGAATCGTTTGGTTCTTCAGCACCAGTCTCAGCATCCTCTTCACAGCCACCATCACAATCAACTCCACCAGTGTCATCATTCACAACAGTACCTTCTAATACAGAGTCTACAGCTATCACCACCACACCTAAAAGTGTAACAACTACAACACCTAGCACTCCAGAATCCTTTGGTTCTTCAGCACCAGTCTCAGCATCCTCTTCACAGCCACCATCACAATCAACTCCACCATTGTCATCATTCACAACCGTACCTTCTATTACACAGTCTTCTTCTACCACCACCACACCTGAAAGTGTAACAACTACAACACCTAGCACTCCAGAATCCTTTGGTTCTTCAGCACCAGTCTCAGAATCCTCTTCACAGCCACCATCACGATCAACTCCACCAGTGTCATCATTCACAACAGTACCTTCTATTACAGAGCCTACTGCTACCACCACCACACCTGAAAGTGTAACAACTACAACACCTAGCACTCCAGAATCCTTTGGTTCTTCAGCACCAGTCTCAGAATCCTCTTCACAGCCACTATCACGATCAACTCCACCAGTGTCATCATTCACAACAGTACCTTCTATTACAGAGTCTACTGCTACCACCACCACACCTGAAAGTGTAACAACTACAACACCTAGCACTCCAGAATCCTTTGGTTCTTCAGCACCAGTCTCAGAATCCTCTTCACAGCCACCATCACAATCAACTCCACCAGTGTCATCATTCACAACAGTACCTTCTATTACAGGATCTACTTCTATCACCACCACACCTGAAAGTGTAACAACTACAACACCTAGCACTCCAGAATCCTTTGGTTCTTCAGCACCAGTCTCAGAATCCTCTTCACAGCCACCATCACGATCAACTCCACCAGTGTCATCATTCACAACAGTACCTTCTATTACAGAGTCTACTGCTATCACTACCACACCTGAAAGTGTAACAACTACAAATCCTAGCACTCCAGAATCCTTTGGTTCTTCAGCACCAGTCTCAGAATCCTCTTCACAGCCACCATCACAATCAACTCCACCAGTGTCATCATTCACAACAGTACCTTCTATTACAGGATCTACTTCTACCACCACCACACCTGAAAGTGTAACAACTACAACACCTAGCACTGCAGAATCCTTTGGTTCTTCAGCACCAGTCTCAGAATCCTCTTCACAGCCACCATCACAATCAACTCCACCAGTGTCATCATTCACAACAGTACCTTCTATTACAGGATCTACTTCTACCACCACCACACCTGAAAGTGTAACAACTACAACACCTAGCACTCCAGAATCCTTTGGTTCTTCAGCACCAGTCTCAGCATCCTCACCACAGCCACCATCTCAATCAACTCCACCAGTGTCATCATTCACAACAGTACCTTCTATTACAGGGTCTACTTCTACCACCACCACACCTGAAAGTGTAACAACTACAACACCTAGCACTCCAGAATCCTTTGGTTCTTCAGCACCAGTCTCAGAATCCTCTCCACAGCCACCATCACAATCAACTCCACCAGTGTCATCATTCACAACAGTACCTTCTATTACAGGATCTACTGCTACAACCACCACACCTGAAAGTGTAACAACTACAACACCTAGCACTCCAGAAACCTTTGGTTCTTCAGCACCAGTCTCAGCATCCTCTCCACAGCCACAATCACAATCAACTCCACCAGTGTCATCATTCACAACAGTACCTTCTATTACAGAGTCTACTGCTATCACTACCACACCTGAAAGTGTAACAACTACAACACCTAGCACTCCAGAATCCTTTGGTTCTTCAGCACCAGTCTCAGCATCCTCTCCACAGCCACCATCACAATCAACTCCACCAGTGTCATCATTCACAACAGTACCTTCTATTACAGGATCTATTTCTACCACCACCACACCTGAAAGTGTAACAACTACAACACCTAGCACTCCAGAATCCTTTGGTTCTTCAGCACCAGTCTCAGAATCCTCTTCACAGCCACCATCACGATCAACTCCACCAGTGTCATCATTCACAACAGTACCTTCTATTACAGGA
>JAZGLO010005352.1:0-29453 GCA_036873155.1 Biomphalaria sudanica
AAAAGGGGAGGGGGAGTCTGTGGCATTTTACGTCTCGAGAGACGATCTTTTCCCTTTGCAACTTCTTGTGTGACTAAAGAGGCCAATCCTTGATACACAGCTGCGATCGCAGGGGGAGTATGCATGCTTTATATAATATAATATACTATATGTTGTATAATATACTATAGAATCCTCAAATAGACAATATTTATTATAAAAGGTTTTGCATTTTATAAATTATTTTCAGAACCTCAGTAAAAGTAAAGTTCCCCTTTCAGATCTTGCAATCTATGGAGCAGATGATGTAAAGGACATCTGTTTCTACGGCCCACCATTAACGAGGGTGTCATGTGTAAACACAATGACTTACCGCCTTTACTTTTCCCTAACTATCAGGTACCCATTAGAGCTGAACTCAGAGGCGCTCTAAAAATCTGAAATGAAAAATCCCAATCTTCACCAGGATTCAAACACATGACCCCTCAGTTTGGAAGCAAAGCACTTTACCATTCAGCCACTACACCTCTTCGGAACCTTTTGTACTAAAACCAAAATGTTGTTACTTTACTCATTATTGAACACTTACATTTTTTTTTCAGCAAATTCTCCCATTCCTGAAGGAAACTACTATTGGAAAGGTGTGTATAGTGCTGTAAAAGTTTTACTTCTATATTTAGTCAGTATCTCAGTATCACAATCAGTAGAAGAAAAGAAAATGAAAACAATCTCTTACTCTTCGAAAATATTTAAAACTTTTTAACAGAAAAAAATTTCCTTTTCTAAAACTCTATTACAGAACAGGCAACAGTATATCAGACCATGCAACATGGTAATACAATAATCATCTTTGTGTTCACAATACCTACTGGAATCCATTTATCAGTACCTAATGGTGCACAAGCTTTCATTGTGAAGGTTAGAAAAGCATTTAATTTACAGAAAAACATAAACATTACATTAAGGTGTTAAAAAAAGGGTTTCTAAGAGGATTGATTATCATGCATTAGTTTCAAAATTTAAAAAAAAAAGTTTACAATTATTTATTTCAGCTTTAAGATAGTTATTTAAGAGTTTATGTATTTATCTGTTAATGTTCTAACAGTGAGGTCTTATGAGGAAAAAAAAATGATCATAAACACTGAAAGTCATTAGAAAAGTAAGGACACTGTTGCCAACAACAAATTAAAAGGTCACAAATTTTATTATCAGTGAAGAGTATTGCTATAGGTGTTGATTCTCCATTGGAGGGACAACTAAGATCTAGTCTCTTGCATCATGTTTCACAAGTTTAGATGGACTGTGAGGGTCTCTTTATCTCCATACAAAAAATTGCTTTTGCTTTCAATAACCTTTTTCCTACTAGAAGCCTTGTCCATTGCTGTGAAGAACTTGCCGCCACTACCAAAAGTGTTTGCCTTTTTGCACTGATGGAAATGGTCTCCTTAGCTGTCAATATGCTTGATTTGCTTGGACAGTAAAGAGGACATGCTATTACATTACCCTAGTGGACAAAGGCTACCAGACATTCTTTATTGTCAACACCCTTGATAAATGTTCAAATACAAAATGTGTGTAAAAGATCACTAGGTGTTGAATGGAGAATTGCTCAGTTATAATTTCTAATATGCTTTAAGTCTCAAAAAGCTCTGCAATACAATCTTGTATTTATGAACATACATAAATTTTCTTGTTCAAAAATGTTCTTTAAAATAATTTTTCCAATGTTCTATTTCTTCTATATTTTCTTTAGGATGCTCATACAGTTTCGATAACTTTGACAAGTGATATTGTTTTTGTTTTGACAAAACCTGACTATCAAGTGTATATCAGTATCTGCAAAGGTATTTTTACAAAAATTGAAATGTCTCTTATTCTAGTACATTAACATAAAACACTGAACCATTATCTTCAAATACAAAAACAAAATCTAATAAAATACTCAGAAAGACACAAGAATAAAGGCTCATTCCTCATTCCATAAGCTAGGACAAATTTGTACAAATGCTCCTTCTTCCCTAGTGCTATAAGAGCATGGAATGGGATGCCTGAGCTTGCCAGGAAAGCCAGTGACTAGCAGAATTTAGGTTATTGGTTAATATGCATGACTAAATACATGACACATAGGATGTAATCATCTTCTTTTTTTGAAGTAACGTTTGTATTATATAAGTTAAGATAACATGTCTGCCAGTAAGCAGGAGCTTCCTAATAATAGTTTTTTTTTGGAGGGGTTGAAAATATTCTTTCTATTTCAGTACATGATACCACAACAAGCTTACCAGAAACCCCTAGCTCAGCAGAGTTTCCAAGTATACCTGAAACTGGGATAACAAATATAGAATCAGCTAGTGTCTCTCAATCAGTCGGATCTTCAGTCCCAGTTTCTTCCTCTGTATCACCATTTTCTGAATCAACAAGTACCAGCACTCCAATAAGTGGCCCAAGCATAACAGGATCTGAGTCTGAAAGTAGCATCACACCAGTAAGTGTATCAGGATCTTCTGGCTCACCACCATCAGTGTCACCACAATCTGAGTCTCAAAGTAGCACCACCCAAGTAAGTGGCCCAAGCATAACAGGATTTTCTGGTTCACCACCATCTAAGCCTGAAAGTAGCACCACCCCAGTAAGTGGCCCAAGTATATCAGGATCTTCTGGTTCACCACCATCTAGGCCTGAAAGTAGCACCACCCCAGTAAGTGGCCCAAGCATAACAGGATCTTCTGGTTCACCACCATCAGTGCCACCAACATCTAAGCCTGAAAGTAGCACTACTCCAATAAGTAGCCCAAGCATAACAGGATCTTCTGGTTCACCACCATCAGTGCCACCACAATCTGAGTCTCAAAGTAGCACAACTCCTGTAAGTAGCCCAAGTATATCAGGATCTTCTGGCTCACCACCATCAGTGCCATCACGATCTGAGTCTCAACGTAGTACCACTCCAATAAGTGGCCCAAGTGTATCAGGATCTTTTAGTTCACCACGATCTGTGCCACCCACATCTAAGCCTGAAAGCAGCACTATTCCAGTAAGTGGCCCAAGTATATCAGAATCTTCTGGCTCACCACCATCAGTGCCATCACAATCTGAGTCTGAAAGTAGCACCACTCCAATAAGTGGCCCAAGTATATTAGAATCTTCTGGTTCACCACCTTCTGAACTTGAAAGTAGCACCACTCCAGTAAGTGGCCCAAGCATAACAGGATCTTCTAGTTCATCACCATCAGTCTCACCACAATCTGAGTCTCAAAGTAGCACCACTCCAATAAGTGGACCAATTGTATCAGTATCTTCTGGTTCATCACCTTCTGTGCCACCAACATCTAAGCCTGAAAGTAGCACTAGTCCAATAAGTGGCCCAAGTATATCAGAATCTTCTGGTTCACCACCTTCTGTGCCACCAACATCTAAGCCTGAAAGTAGCACTAGTCCAATAAGTGGCCCAAGTATATCAGAAACTTCTGGTTCACCACCTTCTGTGCCTGAAAGTAGCACCACCCCAATAAGTGGCCCAAGCATAACAGGTTCTTCTGGTTCACCAACATCTAGGCCTGAAAGTAGCACCACCCCAGTAAGTGGCCCAAGCATAACAGGATCTTCTGGTTCACCACCTTCTGAGTCTGAAAGTAGCACCACCCCAATAAGTGGCCCAAGCATAACAGGATCTTCTGGTTCACCACCATCTAAGCCTGAAAGTAGCACCACCCCAATAAGTGGCCCAAGCATAACAGGATCTTCTGGTTCACCACCTTCTGAGTCTGAAAGTAGCACCACCCCAGTAAGTGGCCCAAGCATAACAGGATCTTCTGGTTCACCACCATCTAAGCCTGAAAGTAGCACCACCCCAATAAGTGGCCCAAGCATAACAGGATCTTCTGGTTCACCACCTTCTGAGTCTGAAAGTAGCACCACCCCAATAAGTGGCCCAAGCAAAACAGGATCTTCTGGTTCACCACCTTCTGAGTCTGAAAGTAGCACCACCCCAATAAGTGGCCCAAGCATAACAGGATCTTCTGGTTCACCACCATCTAAGCCTGAAAGTAGCACCACCCCAATAAGTGGCCCAAGCATAACAGGATCTTCTGGTTCACCACCTTCTGAGTCTGAAAGTAGCACCACCCCAATAAGTGGCCCAAGCAAAACAGGATCTTCTGGTTCACCACCTTCTGAGTCTGAAAGTAGCACCACCCCAATAAGTGGCCCAAGTGTAACAGGATCTTCTGGTTCACCACCTCCTGAGTCTGAAAGTAGCACCTCTCCAATAAGTAGCCCAAGCATAACAGGATCTTCTGGTTCACCACCATCAGTGCCACCACAATCTGAGTCTCAAAGTAGTACCACTCCAATAAGTGGCCCAAGTGTATCAGGATCTTCTAGTTCACCACCATCTGTGCCACCCACATCTAAGCCTGAAAGCAGCACTATTCCAGTAAGTGGCCCAAGTATATCAGAATCTTCTGGCTCACCACCATCAGTGCCATCACAATCTGAGTCTGAAAGTAGCACCACTCCAATAAGTGGCCCAAGTATATTAGAATCTTCTGGTTCACCACCTTCTGAACTTGAAAGTAGCACCACTCCAGTAAGTGGCCCAAGCATAACAGGATCTTCTAGTTCATCACCATCAGTCTCACCACAATCTGAGTCTCAAAGTAGCACCACTCCAATAAGTGGACCAATTGTATCAGTATCTTCTGGTTCATCACCTTCTGTGCCACCAACATCTAAGCCTGAAAGTAGCACTAGTCCAATAAGTGGCCCAAGTATATCAGAATCTTCTGGTTCACCACCTTCTGTGCCACCAACATCTAAGCCTGAAAGTAACACTAGTCCAATAAGTGGCCCAAGTATATCAGAAACTTCTGGTTCACCACCTTCTGTGCCTGAAAGTAGCACCACCCCAATAAGTGGCCCAAGCATAACAGGATATTCTAGTTCACCACCATCTAAGCCTGAAAGTAGCACCACCCCAGTAAGTGGCCCAAGCATAACAGGTTCTTCTGGTTCACCAACATCTAGGCCTGAAAGTAGCACCACCCCAGTAAGTGGCCCAAGCATAACAGGATCTTCTGGTTCACCACCTTCTGAGTCTGAAAGTAGCACCACCCCAATAAGTGGCCCAAGCATAACAGGATCTTCTGGTTCACCACCATCTAAGCCTGAAAGTAGCACCACCCCAATAAGTGGCCCAAGCATAACAGGATCTTCTGGTTCACCACCTTCTGAGTCTGAAAGTAGCACCACCCCAGTAAGTGGCCCAAGCATAACAGGATCTTCTGGTTCACCACCATCTAAGCCTGAAAGTAGCACCACCCCAATAAGTGGCCCAAGCATAACAGGATCTTCTGGTTCACCACCTTCTGAGTCTGAAAGTAGCACCACCCCAATAAGTGGCCCAAGCAAAACAGGATCTTCTGGTTCACCACCTTCTGAGTCTGAAAGTAGCACCACCCCAATAAGTGGCCCAAGCATAACAGGATCTTCTGGTTCACCACCTTCTGAGTCTGAAAGTAGCACCACCCCAATAAGTGGCCCAAGTATAACAGGATCTTCTGGTTTACCACCTTCTGAGTCTGAAAGTAGCACCTCTCCAATAAGTAGCCCAAGCATAACAGGATCTTCTGGTTCACCACCATCAGTGCCACCACAATCTGAGTCTCAAAGTAGTACCACTCCAATAAGTGGCCCAAGTGTATCAGGATCTTCTAGTTCACCACCATCTGTGCCACCCACATCTAAGCCTGAAAGCAGCACTACTCCAGTAAGTGGCCCAAGTATATCAGAATCTTCTGGCTCACCACCATCAGTGCCATCACAATCTGAGTCTGAAAGTAGCACCACTCCAATAAGTGGCCCAAGTATATCAGAATCTTCTGGCTCACCACCATCAGTGCCACCAACATCTAAGCCTGAAAGTAGCACTACTCCAATAAGTGGCCCAAGCATAACAGGATCTTCTGGCTCACCACCATCAGTGCCACCACAATCTGAGTCTCAAAGTAGCACCACTCCAATAAGTGGCCCAAGTATATCAGGATCTTCTGGTTCACCACCATCAGTGCCACCAACATCTAAGCCTGAAAGTAGCACCACTCCTGTAAGTAGCCCAAGTATATCAGGATCTTCTGGTTCACCACCATCAGTGCCACCACAATCTGAGTCTCAAAGTAGCACCACCCCAATAAGTGGCCCAAGCATAACAGGATCTTTTGGTTCACCACCTTCTGAGTCTGAAAGTAGCACCACCCCAATAAGTGGCCCAAGTATAACAGGATCTTCTGGTTTACCACCTTCTGAGTCTGAAAGTAGCACCACCCCAATAAGTGGCCCAAGTATAACAGGATCTTCTGGTTCACCACCTCCTGAGTCTGAAAGTAGCACCACCCCAATAAGTGGCCCAAGCATAACAGGATCTTCTGGTTCACCACCATCAGTGCCACCACAATCTGAGTCTCAAAGTAGTACCACTCCAATAAGTGGCCCAAGTGTATCAGGATCTTCTGGCTCATCCCCATCAGTGCCATCACAATCTGAGTCTCAAAGTAGCACCACTCCAATAAGTGGCCCAAGTATATCAGGATCTTCTGGCTCACCCCCATCAGTGCCATCACAATCTGAGTCTCAAAGTAGCACCACTCCAATAAGTGGCCCAAGTATATCAGGATCTTCTGGCTCACCCCCATCAGTGCCATCACAATCTGAGTCTCAAAGTAGCACCACTCCAATAAGTGTCCCAAGCATAACAGGATCTTCTGGTTTACCACCATCAGTGCCACCAACATCTAAGCCTGAAAGTAGCACCACTCCTGTAAGTAGCCCAAGCATAACAGGATCTTTTGGTTCACCACCATCAGTGCCATCACAATCTGAGTCTGAAAGTAGCACCACTCCAATAAGTGGCCCAAGTATATTAGAATCTTCTGGTTCACCACCTTCTGAACTTGAAAGTAGCACCACTCCAGTAAGTGGCCCAAGCATAACAGGATCTTCTAGTTCATCCCCATCAGTCTCACCACAATCTGAGTCTCAAAGTAGCACCACTCCAATAAGTGTATCAGGATCTTCTGGTTCATCACCTTCTGAACCTGAAACTAGCACCACTCCAATAAGTGTCCCAAGCATAACAGGATCTTATGGTTCACCACCATCAGTGCCACCAACATCTGAAACTGAATCTTCGGCCACTCCTTTATCAACAACACCTGGACCTCTTGTCAGTGTTCCAACAAACAGCACAAGTAGGCTATACTTTTACTATTTATTTATTTGATTTTTTTTGTTTTAATGAAAATTGTTTTTTTTTTCAGAAGTAATTTTTAGTGCTTCCAAATATTAAACCATTTTTTACTTTTTTTTAACAAAAATTACCCCATGTTTTTCCAAAATTGTCATTATGTAATAAATATTAAGAAATAAATGATGAGTTAATCTATTTAGAGTGAGCCCCTAACTTGAAAGTCTTTAAAAAAAATAATGTAAAAAATTATATAACCTCCCCCAAGACCAAAAGCACAGTTAATGTGTTTTTTTTTCAAACTGCTTCATTATTGGAGAGTTTTTTTCATTACATATTAATTCAGTTTAAACTATAAGATAAATACAATTTGATAAATATTTTAGAAATTTAATTCACTACAAAATAGCATGATAAGATCATAGCCCATACAATATATACAACTCTCTTAAACAAATTATTGAATAAATGGTAGTTCTAAACATTTGTATTTTAATTTTTCAGCGTCCAAACCATGTCCTCTTCACTTGAATAGTGTATCTCCTGAAAACATTTTCTATCCAATTTCCTTAAATGAGAGCACTTCACTGGACAATTATCTTTATAGCATAACAAGTAGTAAAGAATATATTGGAAATATAAGCATCACCCCTGGTAAAGGTTATCTTCTGATACCAATAGCTTCTGACTTGGCAAGTATTTTTTTGCATTCATTGTGTTTATGTGTGTTATGTTATTCTAGCACCTTGAGCCTACATTTTGTTTGTGAACAGTGTTTTCTACATCAAATAATTATTACTATTGTTATTAATAGTAAGAAAATGTGAGTTTTTCTGTTGTATCTAAATAGGTAAAATATTTTAAATCTACTTATCAAAGATGTGCATTAAATAGATTGGTCTTAGAGATTTTTTAAAAGAAAATATTTCTGATTAAAGATATTAAATTTTTGGTGGGTTTTTCAATGAAAATGTAATTTATTTGAAAAGACAATTTCTATTATGAAAAAGCCTCAATGCTTTAAAATAGACCAGTGTGATAAGTATGGAATAGTTTAAATACTTTAAAATAGACAAAGTTGTTAGTTTCTACTAGGTTTTCTCCTCAAGCTGTAGTGGTGTTTTTTGGGTATTATTTATTCTTATTAATTCAGTTTAATTTCTAAATCAGTCTTCTCCATTTCTATTGCTTCCATTGCAGTAATAACAATAATTGTCTCTTATTGGTTATTTCTTAGTCATTGTTGTGAATGTAATTAAGGTGTGTCAGTGTGTGTGTGTTGTATTGTTTGAATACGACTGAGTAATGGGGCCCTCTACAGAAGTTTGTGTAGCACAAGCACACTTTTGTGAACTCATGTTTAGCAGTAAGGCTAAATTCACATTATTTACTGTTCTAGGTGAACTTCATTGGAGATGATTCATTTAAAGCTGTTTATTTTACTTCAAGTAAGTTTTTTCATGATAGTTTTTCTTGACTTTCAGCTTAGTATATCTATTTTATCTTGAATTGTGAATTGTTTTAAGATTGATGCTTTCTTTTGCACATTAACCTCCTGTTTAGGTATCACAGAAAACTTTGAAACAGAAGTTCAAAATTTTGCTGGTAAGATACAAGTATATAATTACTTTAATTACTTATAGTAAACCTATTAATTAGCAATAGTCTTCTGTTTCTTTTTGTACATAATAATTATTTAATCCAATCTGGTATTATTTGTTTAGTTGTGTAACAATGACTTTTGTTAAGTGCATATCCATAGTAACTTTGTTTTTAAATTGTATTTTTGTAGCTGAATTTTTTTTTTACAGAGAAACTTAAGGCAGAAGTTTTCTACTTGATTGCTCCAAATACCGCCATTATTTTGTTTTGGGCAGTGTCAGGAACTTATTACCCTGAACTGTCTACATCATCAAGACCCTCAATTCTGGAGCTAATGGTAAAGCTAACGTTTTTAAAAAAGTTTAACATGACAAATATGAAATTTCTTTTTTTAAGATTTATAGTTAGAAGCTTTTTTCAAACTAGTCGACCGGTCGCGTAGCATACACCACTATTTTGCAAGGCCGGCTTTAGGTGACTGCAGTGGGCCCACACTTTCATAGGACCCACGCTAATTCTAGGTGTAGGCCTATAAATTATTAAATTAAACCATTGTATAACTTAAAATAGATTTCCCGCTGCCTCATGCGATTTAACAGGAGCTCCTGGAAATCTACTTAAATTGCAAAATATAAGAAAAAGTCCTGGAAATATCCAGAAGTTATTAAAATCTTTAGAAAACCCATACAAATTTCCTGAAATATATAGATAAAATTATCATTTTAAAGTGTCATTTAATATGGAAAATGCCAATCCTATGCTTGATAATTAAAAACAGCATTATCCCCTAATTTTGGAATCTGGTGAAAGAAGCTTCTCGTGCCTCAAACTAATGAAGAATTACTTTAGTTCAACAATTCTAGTAGGTATATTGAAACATTTGGTAATTCTTGCTATTTAGTGTGATCTATGTAGGAAATATAATTTTTATGATATACTGTATGACTTCGCCACACGCAAGGCTCGTAAAGTAATTCTGTACGTAGTAAAGGATGAATAAAATGCAAAGAGGAATGTATTTTCTAATATAAGCTCTTAATTTACACTTATAATCCATATCCCTACACAAACTGGGCCCCACGAATTCCGCTTTGCATAGGGCCCCACAATGTTTACGTCTGGCCCTGCTATTTAGTGATTGGTGAATATGGAGTAGATTACTTGTTATATACATATATAGTCAACCCACGGCATAAGATACGCTGCTACTTTGAATGGCCGCCATAGGCCACTGCAACCTATGCCACTGCAGTGGGCCCCACACTTTCATAGGACCTGAGCTAATTCTAGGTATAAGTTATAAAATAAACCATTTTATAACTTATAACATTTTTCACGGCCGCCTGACTTATGAGAAGCTCCTGGAAATCTCCTGAAATTGCAAAATATATGAAAAAATCATAGAAATCTCTGGAAATAATAAAAAATATTTTGAAAACTCATACAAATCTGATGAAATATATAGACTGAAATTTTCATTTTTGGGCCTCATTCAATATGAAAAATGCCAATCCTAGGAAATATAATTTTTATGATATACTGTATGACTTTGCTACACGCAAGGCTCATAAAAAAATTCTGTACATAGTAAAGAATGAATAAAACGCAAAGACAAATTTATTTTCAAATACAAACTCTTAAATTTCACTTATTATCCGTATTCCTACCCAAACTTGGCCCGTGAAATCCATTTCGCATTGGGCCCCACAACGGTTGAGTCTGGTCCTGCTTTTTAGTGATGGGTGAATACAGAGTAGATTACTTGTTCTCCCCCCCCCCCCCCCCCCATTCTTTTTTTTACCACTGCAGCGTGAGGTAGAAATAAAAAAAGAGTGATTTTTCTTAGTCACAACAGTCAGGCCCTAGTTAGTGACGGGTGAATACTACTTGTTCTCCCCCACCCCCTCTTTTTTTTTTCTGGCGTTACTCTTGTTCATCCGACTTGCAGAAATAAAAGAGTGATCTTTCTTTTACTTCTTGCTTACATGTCCAAACTCTTGAGCCATGATGAGAATTATATATAGAGAAATGCCACACATTTCTTTAATTGAAGATAACTTAATCAGTGAAGGCATAGTTATTTATAAAGAACAATCTGGCTAACTTTCACATGTTTACATGAGAGTAACTTATATATAAGGACCTTAAAAATCATGAAAATATATTGCCATAGTCAAATGTGATTTATGATTTTTTTGCACATGGGCACAATTTAGGCCATGTGGTACACTTAAATTATTTGTAAATGAAAAAAAAAGAGAAAAAATGTTTGCTAACAAAAAGACACAATAATGTTTCTTGTATACACAAATTACTATGCTTGTTGAACAGAACTCTACATACATCACATAATTTCAATCTCTTTGGTCAAATAATACTGTAGGTTATCATTGGCTACAGAAATAAATGAGCTAAACAAAATGTTCCCTAAAATGCTGAAAGATTTTTTATTTTTTTACAAAGATAATACTAACTCACTATGTCTGGTAAAAAGTTTGTACAAATTATTTCTCTCACACATATTCTTGGACCAAGTTGAAACTTTGCACAATTTTCATTGGCAATAACAAGACTTGAATCAATCAAAAAAATTAACTTTTTTGTCAATTAATTACTAGTAATTAATTATTTTGATACCAACAAGGGAAGGTAATCCTTCAGTATTCACAGATATGGCTAAATATGAAGGGTTTATCCCCTTAGATAATTAAACATGTTATTTCTCTCACACACATTCTTAAATCAAGTTGAAACTTTTAAACAATTATTTATTGTAACTAACAAAACATAAATCAGTTTATAGAATTAATCAATTAGTAAATTAATTAATAGTAATAATTTTTAGTTAAAATCAGATACTTACTATTTAAAACCACTTTGCAGGATATTACAGATACATTATATAGAGAGTATGTAAGCCCTGTGTATGTTTGGGCACCACCAGGCTCAATAGTCAAAATTGAAAAATGTGAAGGTACTGCACTTTTTTTTTATTGTTCTATAATTCAATTTTTTTATTTTGCAGCATAGTTACTTGAAAATCTATGTATCATAAAAATGTCACATGTCTATGTCAAATATATACAAAGTCTTTCCTCTTGTTCCATTAAAAAATACTGCATTTTTTAAACCTATTAATATTTTTAGTTTTTAGAAAATGGAAAGGTTACTTTAAAGAATGAAGGAATTTATTTGACTTATTTATATAACCTTTATTCTTACATTAATTTTTAAATTTAAAAAATTAAAAAAAATCATGTCATAAATATATATCTATTAAAAGTTTATGTGTATAATTTGCTAAGAACATTTTGATATGATTTTTAAAAATGCATTTCAATGTGAATGAAATATATAGAACATATAATTTTAATTCCACGCCAGAATATACAACTTCAGAAGCAACTACTTTCAAATCAACTACTATTCCAGTTAGCACAGAATCTATTTCATCATCATATTCTACAATACAATCAACAACAGAATTTACTACAATTACTACACCACTAACAAGTTCAATAATCACAGAATCATTAAGTGCTTCACTTTCTACAACAGAGTCAACTATTACTGGATCAACACCACCAGTGTCATCATTCACAATAGTACCTTCTATTACAGAGTCTACTGCTACCACCACCACACCTGAAAGTGTAACAACTACAACACCTAGCACTCCAGAATCCTTTGGTTCTTCAGCACCAGTCTCAGAATCCTCTTCACAGCCACCATCACAATCAACTCCACCAGTGTCATCATTCACAACAGTACCTTCTATTACAGGATCTACTTCTATCACCACCACACCTGAAAGTGTAACAACTACAACACCTAGCACTCCAGAATCCTTTGGTTCTTCAGCATCAGTCTCAGAATCTTCTTCACAGCCACCATCACGATCAACTCCACCAGTGTCATCATTCACAACAGTACCTTCTATTACAGAGTCTACTTCTACCACCACCACACCTGAAAGTGTAACAACTACAACACCTAGCACTCCAGAATCCTTTGGTTCTTCAGCACCAGTCTCAGAATCCTCTTCACAGCCACCATCACAATCAACTCCACCAGTGTCATCATTCACAACAGTACCTTCTATTACAGAGTCTACTTCTACCACCACCACACCTGAAAGTGTAACAACTACAACACCTAGCAATCCAGAATCCTTTGGTTCTTCAGCACCAGTCTCAGAATCCTCTTCACAGCCACTATCACGATCAACTCCACCAGTGTCATCATTCACAACAGTACCTTCTATTACAGAGTCTACTGCTACCACCACCACACCTGAAAGTGTAACAACTACAACACCTAGCACTCCAGAATCCTTTGGTTCTTCAGCACCAGTCTCAGAATCCTCTTCACAGCCACCATCACAATCAACTCCACCAGTGTCATCATTCACAACAGTACCTTCTATTACAGGATCTACTTTTATCACCACCACACCTGAAAGTGTAACAACTACAACACCTAGCACTCCAGAATCCTTTGGTTCTTCAGCACCAGTCTCAGAATCCTCTTCACAGCCACCATCACAATCAACTCCACCAGTGTCATCATTCACAACAGTACCTTCTATTACAGGATCTACTTCTATCACCACCACACCTGAAAGTGTAACAACTACAACACCTAGCACTCCAGAATCCTTTGGTTCTTCAGCATCAGTCTCAGAATCTTCTTCACAGCCACCATCACGATCAACTCCACCAGTGTCATCATTCACAACAGTACCTTCTATTACAGAGTCTACTTCTACCACCACCACACCTGAAAGTGTAACAACTACAACACCTAGCACTCCAGAATCCTTTGGTTCTTCAGCACCAGTCTCAGAATCCTCTTCACAGCCACCATCACAATCAACTCCACCAGTGTCATCATTCACAACAGTACCTTCTATTACAGGATCTACTTCTATCACCACCACACCTGAAAGTGTAACAACTACAACACCTAGCAATCCAGAATCCTTTGGTTCTTCAGCACCAGTCTCAGAATCCTCTTCACAGCCACCATCACGATCAACTCCACCAGTGTCATCATTCACAACAGTACCTTCTATTACAGAGTCTACTTCTACCACCACCACACCTGAAAGTGTAACAACTACAACACCTAGCAATCCAGAATCCTTTGGTTCTTCAGCACCAGTCTCAGAATCCTCTTCACAGCCACTATCACGATCAACTCCACCAGTGTCATCATTCACAACAGTACCTTCTATTACAGAGTCTACTGCTACTACCACCACACCTGAAAGTGTAACAACTACAACACCTAGCACTCCAGAATCCTTTGGTTCTTCAGCACCAGTCTCAGAATCCTCTTCACAGCCACCATCACAATCAACTCCACCAGTGTCATCATTCACAACAGTACCTTCTATTACAGGATCTACTTCTATCACCACCACACCTGAAAGTGTAACAACTACAACACCTAGCAATCCAGAATCCTTTGGTTCTTCAGCACCAGTCTCAGAATCCTCTTCACAGCCACCATCACGATCAACTCCACCAGTGTCATCATTCACAACAGTACCTTCTATTACAGAGTCTACTTCTACCACCACCACACCTGAAAGTGTAACAACTACAACACCTAGCAATCCAGAATCCTTTGGTTCTTCAGCACCAGTCTCAGAATCCTCTTCACAGCCACTATCACGATCAACTCCACCAGTGTCATCATTCACAACAGTACCTTCTATTACAGGATCTATTTCTACCACCACCACACCTGAAAGTGTAACAACTACAAAACCTAGCACTCCAGAATCCTTTGGTTCGTCAGCTCCAGTCTCAGCATCCTATTCACAGCCACCATCACAATCAACTCCATCAGTGTCATCATTCACAACAGTACCTTCTAATACAGAGTCTACAGCTATCACCACCACACCTAAAAGTGTAACAACTACAACACCTAGCACTCCAGAATCCTTTGGTTCTTCAGCACCAGTCTCAGAATCCTCTTCACAGCCACCATCACAATCAACTCCACCAGTGTCATCATTCACAACAGTACCTTCTATTAAAGAGTCTACTGCTACCACCACCACACCTGAAAGTGTAACAACTACAAAACCTAGCACTCCAGAATCGTTTGGTTCTTCAGCACCAGTCTCAGCATCCTCTTCACAGCCACCATCACAATCAACTCCACCAGTGTCATCATTCACAACCGTACCTTCTATTACAGAGTCTACTTCTACCACCACCACACCTGAAAGTGTAACAAATACAACACCTAGCACTCCAAAATCCTTTGGTTCTTCAGCTCCAGTCTCAGCATCCTCTCCACAGCCACCATCACAATCAACTCCACCAGTGTCATCATTCACAACAGTACCTTCTATTACAGAGTCTACTGCTACCACCACCACACCTGAAAGTGTAACAACTACAACACCTAGCACTCCAGAATCCTTTAGTTCTTCAGCACCAGTCTCAGAATCCTCTTCACAGCCACCATCACAATCAACTCCACCAGTGTCATCATTCACAACAGTACCTTCTATTACAGGATCTACTTCTATCACCACCACACCTGAAAGTGTAACAACTACAACACCTAGCAATCCAGAATCCTTTGGTTCTTCAGCACCAATCTCAGAATCCTCTTCACAGCCACTATCACGATCAACTCCACCAGTGTCATCATTCACAACAGTACCTTCTATTACAGAGTCTACTGCTACCACCACCACACTTGAAAGTGTAACAACTACAACACCTAGCACTCCAGAATCCTTTGGTTCTTCAGCACCAGTCTCAGAATCCTCTTCACAGCCACCATCACAATCAACTCCACCAGTGTCATCATTCACAACAGTACCTTCTATTACAGAGTCTACAGCTATCACCACCACACCTGAAAGTGTAACAACTACAACACCTAGCACTTCAGAATCCTTTGGTTCTTCAGCACCAGTCTCAGAATCCTCTTCACAGCCACCATCACGATCAACTCCACCAGTGTCATCATTCACAACAGTACCTTCTATTACAGAGTCTACTTCTACCACCACCACACCTGAAAGTGTAACAACTACAACACCTAGCACTCCAGAATCCTTTGGTTCTTCAGCACCAGTCTCAGAATCCTCTTCACAGCCACCATCACAATCAACTCCACCAGTGTCATCATTCACAACAGTACCTTCTATTACAGGATCTACTTCTATCACCACCACACCTGAAAGTGTAACAACTACAACACCTAGCAATCCAGAATCCTTTGGTTCTTCAGCACCAGTCTCAGAATCCTCTTCACAGCCACCATCACAATCAACTCCACCAGTGTCATCATTCACAACAGTACCTTCTATTACAGGATCTACTTCTATCACCACCACACCTGAAAGTGTAACAACTACAACACCTAGCAATCCAGAATCCTTTGGTTCTTCAGCACCAGTCTCAGAATCCTCTTCACAGCCACCATCACGATCAACTCCACCAGTGTCATCATTCACAACAGTACCTTCTATTACAGAGTCTACTGCTACCACCACCACACCTGAAAGTGTAACAACTACAACACCTAGCAATCCAGAATCCTTTGGTTCTTCAGCACCAGTCTCAGAATCCTCTTCACAGCCACTATCACGATCAACTCCACCAGTGTCATCATTCACAACAGTACCTTCTAATACAGAGTCTACAGCTATCACCACCACACCTGAAAGTGTAACAACTACAACACCTAGCACTCCAGAATCCTTTGGTTCTTCAGCACCAGTCTCAGAATCCTCTTCACAGCCACCATCACAATCAACTCCACCAGTGTCATCATTCACAACAGTACCTTCTATTAAAGAGTCTACTGCTACCACCACCACACCTGAAAGTGTAACAACTACAAAACCTAGCACTCCAGAATCGTTTGGTTCTTCAGCACCAGTCTCAGCATCCTCTTCACAGCCACCATCACAATCAACTCCACCAGTGTCATCATTCACAACCGTACCTTCTATTACAGAGTCTACTTCTACCACCACCACACCTGAAAGTGTAACAAATACAACACCTAGCACTCCAGAATCCTTTGGTTCTTCAGCACCAGTCTCAGAATCCTCTTCACAGCCACCATCACAATCAACTCCACCAGTGTCATCATTCACAACAGTACCTTCTATTACAGGATCTACTTCTATCACCACCACACCTGAAAGTGTAACAACTACAACACCTAGCAATCCAGAATCCTTTGGTTCTTCAGCACCAGTCTCAGAATCCTCTTCACAGCCACCATCACGATCAACTCCACCAGTGTCATCATTCACAACTGTACCTTCTATTACAGAGTCTACTTCTACCACCACCACACCTGAAAGTGTAACAACTACAACACCTAGCAATCCAGAATCCTTTGGTTCTTCAGCACCAGTCTCAGAATCCTCTTCACAGCCACTATCACGATCAACTCCACCAGTGTCATCATTCACAACAGTACCTTCTATTACAGGATCTACTTCTATCACCACCACACCTGAAAGTGTAACAACTACAACACCTAGCAATCCAGAATCCTTTGGTTCTTCAGCACCAGTCTCAGAATCCTCTTCACAGCCACTATCACGATCAACTCCACCAGTGTCATCATTCACAACAGTACCTTCTATTACAGAGTCTACTGCTACCACCACCACACCTGAAAGTGTAACAACTACAACACCTAGCACTCCAGAATCCTTTGGTTCTTCAGCACCAGTCTCAGAATCCTCTTCACAGCCACCATCACAATCAACTCCACCAGTGTCATCATTCACAACAGTACCTTCTATTACAGGATCTACTTTTATCACCACCACACCTGAAAGTGTAACAACTACAACACCTAGCAATCCAGAATCCTTTGGTTCTTCAGCACCAGTCTCAGAATCCTCTTCACAGCCACTATCACGATCAACTCCACCAGTGTCATCATTCACAACAGTACCTTCTATTACAGGATCTATTTCTACCACCACCACACCTGAAAGTGTAACAACTACAAAACCTAGCACTCCAGAATCCTTTGGTTCGTCAGCACCAGTCTCAGCATCCTATTCACAGCCACCATCACAATCAACTCCATCAGTGTCATCATTCACAACAGTACCTTCTAATACAGAGTCTACTTCTACCACCACCACACCTAAAAGTGTAACAACTACAACACCTAGCACTCCAGAATCCTTTGGTTCTTCAGCACCAGTCTCAGAATCCTCTTCACAGCCACCATCACAATCAACGCCACCAGTGTCATCATTCACAACAGTACCTTCTATTAAAGAGTCTACTGCTACCACCACCACACCTGAAAGTGTAACAACTACAAAACCTAGCACTCCAGAATCGTTTGGTTCTTCAGCACCAGTCTCAGCATCCTCTTCACAGCCACCATCACAATCAACTCCACCAGTGTCATCATTCACAACAGTACCTTCTATTACAGAGCCTACTGCTACCACCACCACACCTGAAAGTGTAACAACTACAACACCTAGCACTCCAGAATCCTTTGGTTCTTCAGCACCAGTCTCAGAATCCTCTTCACAGCCACCATCACAATCAACTCCACCAGTGTCATCATTCACAACAGTACCTTCTATTACAGAGTCTACTGCTACCACCACCACACCTGAAAGTGTAACAACTACAACACCTAGCACTCCAGAATCCTTTGGTTCTTCAGCACCAGTCTCAGAATCCTCTTCACAGCCACCATCACAATCAACTCCACCAGTGTCATCATTCACAACAGTACCTTCTATTACAGGATCTACTTCTATCACCACCACACCTGAAAGTGTAACAACTACAACACCTAGCAATCCAGAATCCTTTGGTTCTTCAGCACCAGTCTCAGAATCCTCTTCACAGCCACCATCACGATCAACTCCACCAGTGTCATCATTCACAACAGTACCTTCTATTACAGAGTCTACTTCTACCACCACCACACCTGAAAGTGTAACAACTACAACACCTAGCACTCCAGAATCCTTTGGTTCTTCAGCACCAGTCTCAGAATCCTCTTCACAGCCACCATCACAATCAACTCCACCAGTGTCATCATTCACAACAGTACCTTCTATTACAGGATCTACTTCTATCACCACCACACCTGAAAGTGTAACAACTACAACACCTAGCAATCCAGAATCCTTTGGTTCTTCAGCACCAGTCTCAGAATCCTCTTCACAGCCACCATCACGATCAACTCCACCAGTGTCATCATTCACAACAGTACCTTCTATTACAGAGTCTACTTCTACCACCACCACACCTGAAAGTGTAACAACTACAACACCTAGCAATCCAGAATCCTTTGGTTCTTCAGCACCAGTCTCAGAATCCTCTTCACAGCCACTATCACGATCAACTCCACCAGTGTCATCATTCACAACAGTACCTTCTATTACAGAGTCTACTGCTACTACCACCACACCTGAAAGTGTAACAACTACAACACCTAGCACTCCAGAATCCTTTGGTTCTTCAGCACCAGTCTCAGAATCCTCTTCACAGCCACCATCACAATCAACTCCACCAGTGTCATCATTCACAACAGTACCTTCTATTACAGGATCTACTTCTATCACCACCACACCTGAAAGTGTAACAACTACAACACCTAGCAATCCAGAATCCTTTGGTTCTTCAGCACCAGTCTCAGAATCCTCTTCACAGCCACCATCACGATCAACTCCACCAGTGTCATCATTCACAACAGTACCTTCTATTACAGAGTCTACTTCTACCACCACCACACCTGAAAGTGTAACAACTACAACACCTAGCAATCCAGAATCCTTTGGTTCTTCAGCACCAGTCTCAGAATCCTCTTCACAGCCACTATCACGATCAACTCCACCAGTGTCATCATTCACAACAGTACCTTCTATTACAGGATCTATTTCTACCACCACCACACCTGAAAGTGTAACAACTACAAAACCTAGCACTCCAGAATCCTTTGGTTCGTCAGCACCAGTCTCAGCATCCTATTCACAGCCACCATCACAATCAACTCCATCAGTGTCATCATTCACAACAGTACCTTCTAATACAGAGTCTACAGCTATCACCACCACACCTAAAAGTGTAACAACTACAACACCTAGCACTCCAGAATCCTTTGGTTCTTCAGCACCAGTCTCAGAATCCTCTTCACAGCCACCATCACAATCAACTCCACCAGTGTCATCATTCACAACAGTACCTTCTATTAAAGAGTCTACTGCTACCACCACCACACCTGAAAGTGTAACAACTACAACACCTAGCACTCCAGAATCGTTTGGTTCTTCAGCACCAGTCTCAGCATCCTCTTCACAGCCACCATCACAATCAACTCCACCAGTGTCATCATTCACAACAGTACCTTCTAATACAGAATCTACAGCTATCACCACCACACCTAAAAGTGTAACAACTACAACACCTAGCACTCCAGAATCCTTTGGTTCTTCAGCACCAGTCTCAGCATCCTCTTCACAGCCACCATCACAATCAACTCCACCATTGTCATCATTCACAACCGTACCTTCTATTACAGAGTCTACTTCTACCACCACCACACCTGAAAGTGTAACAACTACAACACCTAGCACTCCAGAATCCTTTGGTTCTTCAGCACCAGTCTCAGCATCCTCTTCACAGCCACCATCACAATCAACTCCACCAGTGTCATCATTCACAACAGTACCCTCTATTACAGGATCTACTTCTATCACCACCACACCTGAAAGTGTAACAACTACAACACCTAGCAATCCAGAATCCTTTGGTTCTTCAGCACCAGTCTCAGAATCCTCTTCACAGCCACCATCACGATCAACTCCACCAGTGTCATCATTCACAACAGTACCTTCTATTACAGAGTCTACTGCTATCACCACCACACCTGAAAGTGTAACAACTACAACACCTAGCACTCCAGAATCCTTTGGTTCTTCAGCACCAGTCTCAGAATCCTCTTCACAGCCACCATCACAATCAACTCCACCAGTGTCATCATTCACAACAGTACCTTCTATTACAGGATCTACTTCTATCACCACCACACCTGAAAGTGTAACAACTACAACACCTAGCAATCCAGAATCCTTTGGTTCTTCAGCACCAGTCTCAGAATCCTCTTCACAGCCACCATCACGATCAACTCCACCAGTGTCATCATTCACAACAGTACCTTCTATTACAGAGTCTACTTCTACCACCACCACACCTGAAAGTGTAACAACTACAACTCCTAGCAATCCAGAATCCTTTGGTTCTTCAGCACCAGTCTCAGAATCCTCTTCACAGCCACTATCACGATCAACTCCACCAGTGTCATCATTCACAACAGTACCTTCTATTACAGGATCTATTTCTACCACCACCACACCTGAAAGTGTAACAACTACAAAACCTAGCACTCCAGAATCCTTTGGTTCTTCAGCACCAGTCTCAGAATCCTCTTCACAGCCACCATCACAATCAACTCCACCAGTGTCATCATTCACAACAGTACCTTCTATTAAAGAGTCTACTGCTATCACCACCACACCTGAAAGTGTAACAACTACAAAACCTAGCACTCCAGAATCGTTTGGTTCTTCAGCACCAGTCTCAGCATCCTCTTCACAGCCACCATCACAATCAACTCCACCAGTGTCATCATTCACAACAGTACCTTCTAATACAGAGTCTACAGCTATCACCACCACACCTAAAAGTGTAACAACTACAACACCTAGCACTCCAGAATCCTTTGGTTCTTCAGCACCAGTCTCAGCATCCTCTTCACAGCCACCATCACAATCAACTCCACCATTGTCATCATTCACAACCGTACCTTCTATTACAGAGTCTACTTCTACCACCACCACACCTGAAAGTGTAACAACTACAACACCTAGCATTCCAGAATCCTTTGGTTCTTCAGCACCAGTCTCAGAATCCTCTTCACAGCCACCATCACGATCAACTCCACCAGTGTCATCATTCACAACAGTACCTTCTATTACAGAGCCTACTGCTACCACCACCACACCTGAAAGTGTAACAACTACAACACCTAGCACTCCAGAATCCTTTGGTTCTTCAGCACCAGTCTCAGAATCCTCTTCACAGCCACCATCACAATCAACTCCAACAGTGTCATCATTCACAACAGTACCTTCTATTACAGGATCTACTTCTATCACCACCACACCTGAAAGTGTAACAACTACAACACCTAGCAATCCAGAATCCTTTGGTTCTTCAGCACCAGTCTCAGAATCCTCTTCACAGCCACCATCACGATCAACTCCACCAGTGTCATCATTCACAACAGTACCTTCTATTACAGAGTCTACTTCTACCACCACCACACCTGAAAGTGTAACAACTACAACTCCTAGCAATCCAGAATCCTTTGGTTCTTCAGCACCAGTCTCAGAATCCTCTTCACAGCCACTATCACGATCAACTCCACCAGTGTCATCATTCACAACAGTACCTTCTATTACAGGATCTATTTCTACCACCACCACACCTGAAAGTGTAACAACTACAAAACCTAGCACTCCAGAATCCTTTGGTTCGTCAGCACCAGTCTCAGCATCCTATTCACAGCCACCATCACAATCAACTCCATCAGTGTCATCATTCACAACAGTACCTTCTAATACAGAGTCTACTTCTACCACCACCACACCTAAAAGTGTAACAACTACAACACCTAGCACTCCAGAATCCTTTGGTTCTTCAGCACCAGTCTCAGAATCCTCTTCACAGCCACCATCACAATCAACTCCACCAGTGTCATTATTCACAACAGTACCTTCTATTAAAGAGTCTACTGCTACCACCACCACACCTGAAAGTGTAACAACTACAAAACCTAGCACTCCAGAATCCTTTGGTTCGTCAGCACCAGTCTCAGCATCCTATTCACAGCCACCATCACGATCAACTCCACCAGTGTCATCATTCACAACAGTACCTTCTATTACAGAGTCTACTGCTACCACCACCACACCTGAAAGTGTAACAACTACAACACCTAGCACTCCAGAATCCTTTGGTTCTTCAGCACCAGTCTCAGAATCCTCTTCACAGCCACTATCACGATCAACTCCACCAGTGTCATCATTCACAACAGTACCTTCTATTACAGGATCTATTTCTACCACCACCACACCTGAAAGTGTAACAACTACAAAACCTAGCACTCCAGAATCCTTTGGTTCGTCAGCACCAGTCTCAGCATCCTATTCACAGCCACCATCACAATCAACTCCATCAGTGTCATCATTCACAACAGTACCTTCTAATACAGAGTCTACTTCTACCACCACCACACCTAAAAGTGTAACAACTACAACACCTAGCACTCCAGAATCCTTTGGTTCTTCAGCACCAGTCTCAGAATCCTCTTCACAGCCACCATCACAATCAACTCCACCAGTGTCATCATTCACAACAGTACCTTCTATTAAAGAGTCTACTGCTACCACCACCACACCTGAAAGTGTAACAACTACAAAACCTAGCACTCCAGAATCCTTTGGTTCGTCAGCACCAGTCTCAGCATCCTATTCACAGCCACCATCACGATCAACTCCACCAGTGTCATCATTCACAACAGTACCTTCTATTACAGAGTCTACTGCTACCACCACCACACCTGAAAGTGTAACAACTACAACACCTAGCACTCCAGAATCCTTTGGTTCTTCAGCACCAGTCTCAGAATCCTCTTCACAGCCACCATCACAATCAACTCCACCAGTGTCATCATTCACAACAGTACCTTCTATTACAGGATCTACTTCTATCACCACCACACCTGAAAGTGTAACAACTACAACACCTAGCAATCCAGAATCCTTTGGTTCTTCAGCACCAGTCTCAGAATCCTCTTCACAGCCACCATCACAATCAACTCCACCAGTGTCATCATTCACAACAGTACCTTCTATTACAGAGTCTACTTCTACCACCACCACACCTGAAAGTGTAACAACTACAACTCCTAGCAATCCAGAATCCTTTGGTTCTTCAGCACCAGTCTCAGAATCCTCTTCACAGCCACTATCACGATCAACTCCACCAGTGTCATCATTCACAACAGTACCTTCTATTACAGGATCTATTTCTACCACCACCACACCTGAAAGTGTAACAACTACAAAACCTAGCACTCCAGAATCCTTTGGTTCGTCAGCACCAGTCTCAGCATCCTATTCACAGCCACCATCACAATCAACTCCATCAGTGTCATCATTCACAACAGTACCTTCTAATACAGAGTCTACTTCTACCACCACCACACCTAAAAGTGTAACAACTACAACACCTAGCACTCCAGAATCCTTTGGTTCTTCAGCACCAGTCTCAGAATCCTCTTCACAGCCACAATCACAATCAACTCCACCAGTGTCATCATTCACAACAGTACCTTCTATTAAAGAGTCTACTGCTACCACCACCACACCTGAAAGTGTAACAACTACAAAACCTAGCACTCCAGAATCGTTTGGTTCTTCAGCACCAGTCTCAGCATCCTCTTCACAGCCACCATCACAATCAACTCCACCAGTGTCATCATTCACAACAGTACCTTCTAATACAGAGTCTACAGCTATCACCACCACACCTAAAAGTGTAACAACTACAACACCTAGCACTCCAGAATCCTTTGGTTCTTCAGCACCAGTCTCAGCATCCTCTTCACAGCCACCATCACGATCAACTCCACCAGTGTCATCATTCACAACAGTACCTTCTATTACAGAGCCTACTGCTACCACCACCACACCTGAAAGTGTAACAACTACAACACCTAGCACTCCAGAATCCTTTGGTTCTTCAGCACCAGTCTCAGAATCCTCTTCACAGCCACCATCACAATCAACTCCACCAGTGTCATCATTCACAACAGTACCTTCTATTAAAGAGTCTACTGCTACCACCACCACACCTGAAAGTGTAACAACTACAAAACCTAGCACTCCAGAATCCTTTGGTTCGTCAGCACCAGTCTCAGCATCCTATTCACAGCCACCATCACGATCAACTCCACCAGTGTCATCATTCACAACAGTACCTTCTATTACAGAGTCTTCTGCTACCACCACCACACCTGAAAGTGTAACAACTACAACACCTAGCACTCCAGAATCCTTTGGTTCTTCAGCACCAGTCTCAGAATCCTCTTCACAGCCACCATCACAATCAACTCCACCAGTGTCATCATTCACAACAGTACCTTCTATTACAGGATCTACTTCTATCACCACCACACCTGAAAGTGTAACAACTACAACACCTAGCAATCCAGAATCCTTTGGTTCGTCAGCACCAGTCTCAGCATCCTATTCACAGCCACCATCACGATCAACTCCACCAGTGTCATCATTCACAACAGTACCTTCTATTACAGAGTCTACTGCTACCACCACCACACCTGAAAGTGTAACAACTACAACACCTAGCACTCCAGAATCCTTTGGTTCTTCAGCACCAGTCTCAGAATCCTCTTCACAGCCACTATCACGATCAACTCCACCAGTGTCATCATTCACAACAGTACCTTCTATTACAGGATCTATTTCTACCACCACCACACCTGAAAGTGTAACAACTACAAAACCTAGCACTCCAGAATCCTTTGGTTCGTCAGCACCAGTCTCAGCATCCTATTCACAGCCACCATCACAATCAACTCCATCAGTGTCATCATTCACAACAGTACCTTCTAATACAGAGTCTACTTCTACCACCACCACACCTAAAAGTGTAACAACTACAACACCTAGCACTCCAGAATCCTTTGGTTCTTCAGCACCAGTCTCAGAATCCTCTTCACAGCCACCATCACAATCAACTCCACCAGTGTCATCATTCACAACAGTACCTTCTATTAAAGAGTCTACTGCTACCACCACCACACCTGAAAGTGTAACAACTACAAAACCTAGCACTCCAGAATCCTTTGGTTCTTCAGCACCAGTCTCAGAATCCTCTTCACAGCCACCATCACAATCAACTCCACCAGTGTCATCATTCACAACAGTACCTTCTATTACAGGATCTACTTCTATCACCACCACACCTGAAAGTGTAACAACTACAACACCTAGCAATCCAGAATCCTTTGGTTCTTCAGCACCAGTCTCAGAATCCTCTTCACAGCCACCATCACAATCAACTCCACCAGTGTCATCATTCACAACAGTACCTTCTATTACAGAGTCTACTTCTACCACCACCACACCTGAAAGTGTAACAACTACAACTCCTAGCAATCCAGAATCCTTTGGTTCTTCAGCACCAGTCTCAGAATCCTCTTCACAGCCACTATCACGATCAACTCCACCAGTGTCATCATTCACAACAGTACCTTCTATTACAGGATCTATTTCTACCACCACCACACCTGAAAGTGTAACAACTACAAAACCTAGCACTCCAGAATCCTTTGGTTCGTCAGCACCAGTCTCAGCATCCTATTCACAGCCACCATCACAATCAACTCCATCAGTGTCATCATTCACAACAGTACCTTCTAATACAGAGTCTACTTCTACCACCACCACACCTAAAAGTGTAACAACTACAACACCTAGCACTCCAGAATCCTTTGGTTCTTCAGCACCAGTCTCAGAATCCTCTTCACAGCCACAATCACAATCAACTCCACCAGTGTCATCATTCACAACAGTACCTTCTATTAAAGAGTCTACTGCTACCACCACCACACCTGAAAGTGTAACAACTACAAAACCTAGCACTCCAGAATCGTTTGGTTCTTCAGCACCAGTCTCAGCATCCTCTTCACAGCCACCATCACAATCAACTCCACCAGTGTCATCATTCACAACAGTACCTTCTAATACAGAGTCTACAGCTATCACCACCACACCTAAAAGTGTAACAACTACAACACCTAGCACTCCAGAATCCTTTGGTTCTTCAGCACCAGTCTCAGCATCCTCTTCACAGCCACCATCACGATCAACTCCACCAGTGTCATCATTCACAACAGTACCTTCTATTACAGAGCCTACTGCTACCACCACCACACCTGAAAGTGTAACAACTACAACACCTAGCACTCCAGAATCCTTTGGTTCTTCAGCACCAGTCTCAGAATCCTCTTCACAGCCACCATCACAATCAACTCCACCAGTGTCATCATTCACAACAGTACCTTCTATTAAAGAGTCTACTGCTACCACCACCACACCTGAAAGTGTAACAACTACAAAACCTAGCACTCCAGAATCCTTTGGTTCGTCAGCACCAGTCTCAGCATCCTATTCACAGCCACCATCACGATCAACTCCACCAGTGTCATCATTCACAACAGTACCTTCTATTACAGAGTCTTCTGCTACCACCACCACACCTGAAAGTGTAACAACTACAACACCTAGCACTCCAGAATCCTTTGGTTCTTCAGCACCAGTCTCAGAATCCTCTTCACAGCCACCATCACAATCAACTCCACCAGTGTCATCATTCACAACAGTACCTTCTATTACAGGATCTACTTCTATCACCACCACACCTGAAAGTGTAACAACTACAACACCTAGCAATCCAGAATCCTTTGGTTCTTCAGCACCAGTCTCAGAATCCTCTTCACAGCCACCATCACAATCAACTCCACCAGTGTCATCATTCACAACAGTACCTTCTATTACAGAGTCTACTTCTACCACCACCACACCTGAAAGTGTAACAACTACAACTCCTAGCAATCCAGAATCCTTTGGTTCTTCAGCACCAGTCTCAGAATCCTCTTCACAGCCACTATCACGATCAACTCCACCAGTGTCATCATTCACAACAGTACCTTCTATTACAGGATCTATTTCTACCACCACCACACCTGAAAGTGTAACAACTACAAAACCTAGCACTCCAGAATCCTTTGGTTCGTCAGCACCAGTCTCAGCATCCTATTCACAGCCACCATCACAATTAACTCCATCAGTGTCATCATTCACAACAGTACCTTCTAATACAGAGTCTACTTCTACCACCACCACACCTAAAAGTGTAACAACTACAACACCTAGCACTCCAGAATCCTTTGGTTCTTCAGCACCAGTCTCAGAATCCTCTTCACAGCCACCATCACAATCAACTCCACCAGTGTCATCATTCACAACAGTACCTTCTATTAAAGAGTCTACTGCTACCACCACCACACCTGAAAGTGTAACAACTACAAAACCTAGCACTCCAGAATCGTTTGGTTCTTCAGCACCAGTCTCAGCATCCTCTTCACAGCCACCATCACAATCAACTCCACCAGTGTCATCATTCACAACAGTACCTTCTAATACAGAGTCTACAGCTATCACCACCACACCTAAAAGTGTAACAACTACAACACCTAGCACTCCAGAATCCTTTGGTTCTTCAGCACCAGTCTCAGCATCCTCTTCACAGCCACCATCACAATCAACTCCACCATTGTCATCATTCACAACCGTACCTTCTATTACAGAGTCTACTTCTACCACCACCACACCTGAAAGTGTAACAACTACAACACCTAGCACTCCAGAATCCTTTGGTTCTTCAGCACCAGTCTCAGAATCCTCTTCACAGCCACCATCACGATCAACTCCACCAGTGTCATCATTCACAACAGTACCTTCTATTACAGAGCCTACTGCTACCACCACCACACCTGAAAGTGTAACAACTACAACACCTAGCACTCCAGAATCCTTTGGTTCTTCAGCACCAGTCTCAGAATCCTCTTCACAGCCACCATCACGATCAACTCCACCAGTGTCATCATTCACAACAGTACCTTCTATTACAGGGTCTACTTCTACCACTACCACACCTGAAAGTGTAACAACTACAACACCTAGCACTCCAGAATCCTTTGGTTCTTCAGCACCAGTCTCAGAATCCTCTTCACAGCCACCATCACAATCAACTCCACCAGTGTCATCATTCACAACAGTACCTTCGATTACAGGATCTACTTCTATCACCACCACACCTGAAAGTGTAACAACTACAACACCTAGCAATCCAGAATCCTTTGGTTCTTCAGCACCAGTCTCAGAATCCTCTTCACAGCCACCATCACGATCAACTCCACCAGTGTCATCATTCACAACAGTACCTTCTATTACAGAGTCTACTTCTACCACCACCACACCTGAAAGTGTAACAACTACAACTCCTAGCAATCCAGAATCCTTTGGTTCTTCAGCACCAGTCTCAGAATCCTCTTCACAGCCACTATCACGATCAACTCCACCAGTGTCATCATTCACAACAGTACCTTCTATTACAGGATCTATTTCTACCACCACCACACCTGAAAGTGTAACAACTACAAAACCTAGCACTCCAGAATCCTTTGGTTCGTCAGCACCAGTCTCAGCATCCTATTCACAGCCACCATCACAATCAACTCCATCAGTGTCATCATTCACAACAGTACCTTCTAATACAGAGTCTACTTCTACCACCACCACACCTAAAAGTGTAACAACTACAACACCTAGCACTCCAGAATCCTTTGGTTCTTCAGCACCAGTCTCAGCATCCTCTTCACAGCCACCATCACAATCAACTCCACCATTGTCATCATTCACAACCGTACCTTCTATTACAGA
>JAZGLO010005353.1:0-62919 GCA_036873155.1 Biomphalaria sudanica
GGGGGGAGGGGAAATGAATGTGAAGATCTTCAGTACATGTACTATCAAAGTTCAGAGGTAACTAGTAGGGATTTTCATACTCAAAGTTAATCAAAGTAATCTGCTCTTTCGATTGAAGTTCGATTTTTAGTAAGTTCGCGTTTACGTTGTCAAGGTAAAAGTCAAAGTAAAACCAGAAACAAACAAGAAAAACATTTAAAATACGTTTTTTAAAAGAACACTCCCTCCATCATGCAGCTTATTGATCCTATTGTTTGTCTCTTCAAAAATTAATGTTTGATTTAAAAAACATTTTCTTTTACCGCGCGCTCTTCTCCACGAGAAACAAAAAAATCCTTGTTATGCGAATGTCTAGATCTATTACAGCTTTTAGTAGTCATATGATAAGCATTTAGATCTAGATCTAGAAGACAATTAAGAAAAGCGTACGGAATTGAAAAGAGGACAATTTTTGAAAGACTTCCAAAGAACGTGAATGAGATTATGTTATAAACGACATATTGTCCACTAATGAGCATAACTTTGTGCTGTAACGCGAAGTGCCGAGCCATTTGATTCTGACGTACAAGGTTATAGGTTTCATTAAAGCTACTACACCGGATACAGCTAAAAGTTGGCTATTAATAGATTAGGTCTCCCTGTATAAGGATCTCCCCTAGAGTTGGTTATTTTAGTTGTTACTATTTAATATATGTGTAACTTATAATTAAATAAAAGTTTGTTTAAAAAACAATATAGGAGTAGTGCGAAAACATTGGTAATTTGAACAATAGCTCGAGAGTGATGGTTGATATCAGGTTTTTCAAGTATGATTGACCGATAAACTTTTTTCATTGTCTAGACCTGACCTCTCTCGTCATTTAGTTGTTCTGTCTTCAATTTGACCTTGATTATTTTTTATAACTGAGACATAATAAAGAAATAAATTTATTCAGCCTTATAGACATTTTGTTTTTCTTGTATTGAAGTACGTAGAAAACAAACTATCGAGCGTACTCGGTGTCAGAGGGACATAATAAAGCCTTGACTTCAAAGAATTCCCTCCCTTTGTAACATCTCGCCTCTCTTTGTGTATACTAGTGGGTGTGGCAACAAGTGGAGGTAATTGTTAAGGCAGGAAACGCACACTGGAGCTCGCAGTGAATGCTGGGAGAAAGTAATAACACTGGGTAAAAAGAGGAAAGGTCAATTGGAGCGCGATGATACCGAGGCAACAAGGCTAGCCGAGACACCAGGGACCCAATTGTAGAGAGTGTAGACTTAGAGTAAGACAGAGTATGTAGGTCCATGTACGCGCCCTCTAGACAAAGTTCTGTTGAACACCTCAAAATTAAGTAATGGCAAAGGCGTGATCAAAATTGTCACTAGCGTCTTGAGTTTGAATCCCAATGAAAGCTAGGATGTTTATTAGGAAGCATTCTCAGTTCTGAAGGGCAACTTGACATTTATAGGTGACATTAAAGACACCAGGTCAATGTGCAGGACAGATGACACCCTGTTTGAAACAAAAGTAGGTGAACTTGAAACTAGAATGTAGTGTTTACTTGACCTCCACCCCCCTTTACTTGAAAGAGATAAATAAAACAAATATGCTAATTATTACTCTATATGAGTCTATCCTGAGCTACAATATTGTATCATGCTATGGTAAGATATTCTGTAATAAGGCTTAAACCTATGCATTAGTTCGACAGGTGAATTGACAGGTAAATTGTGTTCCTTTTGTTTACACCATTCAGTGCAACAAGCTGGTCATGTCCATTCATTTTCATGCATAAAGTGGCTATGAGGAACATAGTCCCAACCTGTACTTTGGACATAAACCACATGTACATTTTTTTTCAATGGGACTATGTACACAATTCTACACTTGGACGTATGGAAAGTCTTGTCACAAGGTGAGTAGATCATCCTGGTGACTAAATTTGCCATTCTTGCAATAGTGCTTCCAATTGAACCATCTGACGAACGGACCGCTTTTTTCAAATGTTATTATTATTGCGATGATATGATTAATTGAGACTATTTAAGAGTTATATGTAATTTTGAAGTCTGAAACTGTAGTGAAAAATTTATTCTTGAAGGATGTTGTATTGAAAATTTGGAAATTAATTTAGAAATTAAACTATCAACAAAATTATGAGGATGAAAAAGAACTTTTTTTTAATGTAACAACATTTGTTTACAAGTCACCATTCAAGCCAATGTTTGAATATCTACAAATCATGAGCAGTGTTTAAAAAAGAACTAACACTGTTAAGTCATGTAATATATGTTAAACTAAAATACCTCATATTTTTTAAAATTAAAAAATACCAAATCAAGATTAATCTTAACATACTTGAAATACTTCTATTTCTCAGTTATACAGTTAGAATGAATGCCATGTGTGATGTGTTTTTCTCTACAACCTTGTAAATAAAGTATTTTTGTATTAGGCTGTCCGCTGGTTTCACTCATGTATCTAGATCTTTATTTTGTTTCTTCAATATGAAGGGTTAGTAAAATGTTAATGGAATTTCGGTCTCAATGGCTTCATTGGCTGGCCGATATTCGGGATTTTCTGATGGTATTTATACAGGCACACAGTGGGCTATGTAGGTTTGAATGGACAACTCACTTGGGAGGGATACTTTAAGTAAAAGTGTTGATGGACTGTTTTAAGCATTTGTATGGAGAACACGAGAAGTAGCTAGAGCTGGTAAACTTGTGACAAGTAGATTGTCCTGTCAACCTTGGAAAGTGAAGTAAAAATATGTCTTTTGTATTTGTGCATTTTATTTTTATTTTATTGTTAACTTGACGCCCACTCTGAGTGTATGACTGCTGCGCTCCTCCAAGTGTATGACTGCTGCGCTCCTCCAAGTGTATGACTGCTGCGCTCCTCCAAGTGTATGACTGCTGCGCTCCTCCAAATGTGTGACTGCTGCCCTCCAGGGGTTGGACCATCCAATTCTGTAAGACGACACTGACCCTAGTGATGGTTTGTTGACTAAGTTAAAAGCAAGATTTCCTCGTTAGGAGTTTTTTTTCCCTTTATTTCCTTGGATTTAAAATGACAAACTTGATGGATGAGGTACAAAATCTCTTTTAAAATGTACTTTAAGTTCAGAGACAAAATAAATAATGAAAAGATAAAAATCAATAAGCTTCAAGTGTTTCAAAAACGACACACAACCCATTTTATTGTTTTTTTAACTTGTTCTTCTTTTTCTCTATCTTCCTCTTGTTATTTCTCTGTCTCTGTCTCTCTCTCTCTCTCTCTTCTCTCTCTCTTTCTCTTTCTCTCTTCTCTCTCTCTCTCTCTCCCCCTCTCTCTCTCTCTTCTCTCTCTCTCTCTCTCAATTAGCCTCATTCTTTGTTCACCGTGTTTTGGCTGCTATAATTATCTCTTTATGTGAATCATTTGAAACTTAGTGAGTTTACATAAACTCAAGCTTTCATTTTGAAAAAAACCAAGACATTGCAATGAAGTATTCCAGTGGTATATGGGGCTGGAATAATCCAGTCTCAAGCAATTAAACCAAGGAGGACAATCTCAGAGGATATATGATACAAGTTAAATTGATCATTTTGAAAAGATAAGAGCTACACCTCATTGGGGGAAGACGCTGTAAAGCTCATCTGTTTCTTTGAAGTAGGCTATCATGATTTGCAAACCTAACGACCAACAGCCTTTATTTCCTCAACATAGGTCAGGAACCCTTTGAGTTGAGAGGACTCAGGGTATCCTAAAAAAAAAAGAATCCCAAAGCTCAAAATCAATTTTTGTTTTACCAGGATTCAAACTCGAGCACCTCGGTTTGAAATCCAAACGCTTTACCACTCGGCCACCACACCCTCCAAGCTTTATAAACTCCTAGGCCTCAGTATCTATTATTATCGTTAGTGTTATTCGTGAGTCAGTGAACATCCAAAGATCATGACATGATCAAATCATTCGAAATTGAATTTTCTAATCTGACATTTGTTCATAGCAGACAAAAGGAGTGCCAGACAATAAGAAGTAAATAAGATATAAGGTGACCTCCTCCACAGTATATAAGGTGACCTTGCTGTTCCTCCTCCTCCACAGTATATAAGGTGACCTTGCTGTTCCTCCTCCTCCACAGTATATAAGGTGACCTTGCTGTTCCTCCTCCTCCACAGTATATAAGCTGACCTTGCTATTCCTCTTCCTCCACAGTATCTAAGGTGACCTTGCTGTTCCTCCTCCTCCACAGTAAATAAGATGACCTTGCTGTTCCTCCTCCTCCACAGTATATAAGATGACCTTGCTGTTCCTTCTCCTCCACAGTATATAAGATGACCTTGCTATTCCTCCTCCACATTATATAAGATGACCTTGCTGTTCCTCCTCCTCCACAGTATATAAGAAGACCTTGCTGTTCCTCCTCCTCCACAGTAAATAAGATGACCTTGCTATTCCTCCTCCTCCGCAGTATATAAGATGACTTTGTTATTCCTCTTCCTCCACCTGATATAAGATGACCTTGCTATTCCTCCTCCTCCGCAGTATATAAGATGACTTTGTTATTCCTCTTCCTCCACCTGATATAAGATGCCCTTGCTATTCCTCCTCCTCCACAGTATATAAGGTGACCTTGCTATTCCTCCTCCTCCACAGTATATAAGATGCCCTTGCTATTCCTCCTCCTCCACAGTATATAAGGTGACCTTGCTATTCCTCCTCCTCCACAGTATATAAGATGCCCTTGCTATTCCTCCTCCTCCACAGTATATAAGATGCCCTTGCTATTCCTCCTCCTCCACAGTATATAAGGTGACCTTGCTATTCCTCCTCCTCCACAGTATATAAGATGCCCTTGCTATTCCTCCTCCTCCACAGTATATAAGATGCACTTGCTATTCCTCCTCCTCCACAGTATATAAGATTACCTTGCTGTTCCTCCTCCTCCACAGTATATAAGATGACCTTGCTATTCCTCCTCCTCCACAGTATATAAGGTGACCTTGCTGTTCCTCCTCCTCCACAGTATTAAAGTAAGATCAGCGAGCTAGTGTGAGCAGTTTAGAGATGGAGATGATCTGGTTAGAAGCCTCAATAAAATAGCTCTAGTCTGGTATCCCGTCTAGGACACTCACATCAGCGCTCTAGGTAATCACATTAATTCTATGTCTACTGAGAAGACGTTTTCAAATTAAAGATAGTTAGATAGATAGATAGATTGATTGATTGATTGATTGATAAAGTAGATGTATAGATAGATAAATAGATAGATTTGAGAGTGAGAGAGAGAGAGAGAGAGATAGAAACAGAGAGAGAAAGAGATACATAGAAAGGGAGGGAGATAAAGAGAGAGATAGGTAAAATGCGTGGTAACTAGGTAGGTAAAGAGATCATTAATAGTGTATACAGTCCTGTCCATCCCAAGTTGCTTGTTCCGAGGCCTACCCTCGTCTCACAAGAACAATGGACAACACTGGACTTCCATCAAGACCAAGCCGAAGCTATCAGCACGCAGACAGCACGTACTCTTTCAGTCGTGGGGAGAGGTCAATACCTTTGTCTTGATACTTAAAGCTAACACGGCCATATTCTGTCTCGATAACCACTTAGCCGGGCTATTCTATACATGATGCCATGACCTTTAACCCCCATGTTCCCAGAGGCCGCCCTGTTTCTACCGCTGATCTTCTTTTCTTTTTATTTTTCTATTCTTAGAAATAAGTTTTTATTTAAAGGGAGGGGGGGAACTTAAGAGATAAATGAAACAACCCATTGAATGCCAGCAGTACTGAAAGAGTTGCGGATGAACGTTGAAGACACATACAGAGAGGGTTGAGATGTACTTATGGCAGGAGAGGAAGAGAGCCAAGAACAAGAGAGGTAACTCCATGCAGGAGCACACACAAATAATTCTTTCAGCCAACTCTTTTCTCTTGGAATCCCTGGGTTGCCAATTGTATCGATTCTAATAGCCCGTCTCAGATGATTGGAGTGCTGAAATATCAGCGTGTTGATTTAGAACAGAAAATAAACAGATACAATTTTTAAATACATCTATTGATTTTTTTAATTGGGAGGGGTGTAGGGGACAAAACAATGAATTTTACAGAAGGATAAAGTCAGTAAAGAAAAAAATGTTTGCTTTAACCTGGAGGATTTTTTTTAAAGGGGGCTGGGGGTTTCGGATAATGTTGTTTATTATTTCAAGTGTAAATTTTTTTTATTTTTTTTTTGAAGTCAGTTTAGCTTTGCCTATTTTTTTTTAGATCAAATTGTAAGAAAAGCGTAGATTGGTCTCGACTTGCCTATATTTGTACTGAACACTGGCCTTTGTTTGAACTGACATAATTACATTCGTGTTCAGTGGCTATAGAAATTGGAGAGTTTCTAGCGATAATGATTGGAATTGGCATTTAAAAAATAATGTGCTTATTATGAAATAATTTCTTAAAGAATGATGTTGGGAGTAACTATGGAACAGTACATTTCCAGATGTATTACAAGGAAACAACTTCTACAATTAAATGGTAGTTCCACGCAAAACACTGAGAAATAGATGCTCTCTCGAGCGCGTGCTTTCACGTCTGATGTTGTTGTCGTCTTCTCATTCATGACTCAGTCGACATCAAAAGATCATTTAAATCTTGTTTTATGATCAATCAATTTTCTGGCGGCTCCCTGGAATTAAACTTTTGGTTATTTTTTGTCTGGCGTTATCTTCCCCTGTTATTTCCCTCCGATTAGTGGAGGAAATTAGTTGCTTTTTATATTTCTGTTTAGACAACGATAAACAAACAGCAGTGTTACAGCAGACACACTTGGGCACAGAGAAACGTCAGGAATTAAATCTGAGAGAACTGAGAGAAAAAACTAATTGGCAAAAAATTGTGCTTAATATCTTTCTAATTCTTAAATTTAATTGATGAAATGGGTTGCTTGAATCAGCCAGGAAAACCAACGACTAAGCAGAGTTCAAGTCATAGATTAACATGCATGACTTGATTAACACTTGAATTGCGTAGGACGTAATAATCTCTTTTGAAGTAACGTCTGTCATTTATAAGATAAGATAAGATGGGATAAATCTTGGCTGAAACATAGATCTAGCTACATTGGTTTGGTCGCAGAGAATGCTGGGAAATGTAAAAGAAAAAAATAACTCCAAACGGTTCTTAGACTTGACTTTTTTACCGTCATAAAATAAAACGTTTGATGATGCACAAAGGTAAAGGTCAAGGACACTTGGTGACGACAATTTCTAGAAATTCACGAGGCTATACAATTCAACTCAATTTCCAATCACGGATCTCGCGGAGAGCATTCTCTGTTACATTTAGAGCATTCTCTGTTACATTTAGAGCATTCTCTGTTACATTTAGAGCATTCTCTGTTACATTTAGAGCATTCTCTGTTACATTTAGAGCATTCTCTGTTACATTTAGAGCATTCTCTGTTACATTTAGAGCATTCTCTGTTACATTTAGAGCATTCTCTGTTACATTTAGAGCATTCTCTGTTACATTTAGAGCATTCTCTGTTACATTTAGAGCATTCTCTGTTACATTTAGAGCATTCTCTGTTACATTTAGAGCATTCTCTGTTACATTTAGAGCATTCTCTGTTACATTTAGAGCATTCTCTGTTACATTTAGAGCATTCTCTGTTACATTTAGAGCATTCTCTGTTACATTTAGAGCATGGCCGCCGTCACTTTGTAACAATGTTGTGGGACATGTGCCATTGAGGACAATATTATTTCACAACTTGTAATATGTTTAAATTTGATTTGACCCTAACTACATGGCCCTAAATGTCAATAAACATATAAGTATTGGACAAGCGAAAGCATATAAATATTTCATATGTACAGAGTGTAAGAGTCCTGTTGTTTTTTTTTAAAAAAAAGCTCATCTAATTAATTATAAACTTTAATTGCAAGACGAATACATTATATACGAGTCCAAGAACTTTTTTTTCAATGGCGAAATTGGTTTCAATTTCAGGTAAAAATGCATTGCACTGAAGCTTTGTTGAAAATAGAAAAGAAACAGTTTGTGTTTTTTCACTATCATCACAACAAAACGTGTACTCAGCTTTGAAATTAATATCTAGTCAAGTGGTACCTTCTAAGTATGCATGACGCGTAGGACGTAATCATCTTTTTTTTTTTAAGTAATGTCTGTATTACATAAGATAGATGTCGTATTTGCCTTGATTACACAATAGACCTATTTTCTTTCGAATGTCATAGTACACAATATAAACCATCTTTTGTATAAACCTTTTACTTAGTACAATAAAGTTGTAAAAAGCATGCCCACTTCGACAATCGTAATTCAACTCCTTCTATGGAAGGCCTAGACATTCTATTGCTAGGCAAAATAGGAAATGGAGAAATTATTTCTCACTTTGCCTAGTTCTAAAGAATGCCGAATTTCGCTCTTTGGCGGTAACCTATATAATAGTGACTAAACTGACTGGCGGTAACCTATATAATAGTGACTAAACTGACTGGCGGTAACCTATATAATAGTAACTAAACTGACTGGCGGTAACCTATATAATAGTGACTAAACTGACTGGCGGTAACCTATATAATAGTAACTAAACTGGCTGGCGGTAACCTATATAATAGTGACTAAACTGACTGGCGGTAACCTATATAATAGAAACTAAACTGACTGGCGGTAACCTATATAATAGTGACTAAACTGACTGGCGGTAACCTATATAATAGTGACTAAACTGACTGGCGGTAACCTATATAATAGTAACTAAACTGGCTGGCGGTAACCTATATAATAGTGACTAAACTGACTGGCGGTAACCTATATAATAGAAACTAAACTGACTGGCGGTAACCTATATAATAGTGACTAAACTGACTGGCGGTAACCTATATAATAGTAACTAAACTGACTGGCGGTAACCTATATAATAGTGACTAAACTAGCTTGGCGGTAACCTATATAATAGTAAATAAACTGGCTTGGCGGTAACCTATATAATAGTGACTAAACTGGCTGGCGGTAACCTATATAATAGTAACTAAACTAGCTTGGTGGTAACCTCTTTAATAGTAACTAAACTGGCTTGGCGGTAACCTATATAATAGTAACTAAACTGGCTTGGCGGTAACCTATATAATAGTAACTAAACTGGCTGGCGGTAACCTATATAATAGTAACTAAACTAGCTTGGCGGTAACCTATATAATAGTAACTAAACTAGCTTGGCGGTAACCTATATAATAGTGACTAAACTGGCTTGGCGGTAACCTATATAATAGTGACTAAACTGGCTTGGCGGTAACCTATATAATAGTGACTAAACTAGCTTGGTGGTAACCTATATAATAGTGACTAAACTGGCTGGCGGTAACCTATATAATAGTGACTAAACTGACTGGCGGTAACCTATATAATAGTAACTAAACTAGCTTGGCGGTAACCTATATAATAGTGACTAAACTGGCTGGCGGTAACCTATATAATAGTAACTAAACTGACTGGCGGTAACCTATATAATAGTAACTAAACTGGCTTGGGGGTAACCTATATAATAGTAACTAAACTAGCTTGGCGGTAACCTATATAATAGTGACTAAACTGGCTGGCGGTAACCTATATAATAGTAACTAAACTAGCTTGGCGGTAACCTATATAATAGTAACTAAACTGACTGGTGGTAACCTATATAATAGTAACTAAACTGGCTGGCGGTAACCTATATAATAGTGACTAAACTGGCTGGTGGTAACCTATATAATAGTAACTAAACTGGCTTGGCGGTAACCTATATAATAGTAACTAAACTGGCTGGCGGTAACCTATATAATAGTGACTAAACTGGCTGGCGGTAACCTATATAATAGTAACTAAACGGGCTTGGCGGTAACCTATATAATAGTAACTAAACTGGCTGGCGGTAACCTATATAATAGTGACTAAACTAGCTTGGCGGTAACCTATATAATAGTAACTAAACTGGCTGGCGGTAACCTATATAATAGTAACTAAACTAGCTTGGCGGTAACCTATATAATAGTGACTAAACTGGCTGGCGGTAACCTATATAACAGTGACTAAACTAGCTTGGTGGTAACCTATATAATAGTGACTAAACTGGCTGGCGGTAACCTATATAATAGTGACTAAACTGGCTGGCGGTAACCTATATAACAGTGACTAAACTAGCTTGGTGGTAACCTATATAATAGTGACTAAACTAGCTTGGCGGTAACCTATATAATAGTAACTAAACTGGCTGGCGGTAACCTATATAATAGTGACTAAACTAGCTGGCGGTAACCTATATAATAGTAACTAAACTAGCTTGGCGGTAACCTATATAATAGTAACTAAACTAGCTTGGCGGTAACCTATATAATAGTGACTAAACTGGCTGGCGGTAACCTATATAATAGTAACTAAACTGGCTGGCGGTAACCTATATAATAGTGACTAAACTGGCTGGCGGTAACCTATATAATAGTGACTAAACTAGCTGGCGGTAACCTATATAATAGTAACTAAACTAGCTGGCGGTAACCTATATAATAGTAACTAAACTAGCTTGGCGGTAACCTATATAATAGTAACTAAACTAGCTTGGCGGTAACCTATATAATAGTAACTAAACTGGCTGGCGGTAACCTATATAATAGTAACTAAACTGGCTGGCGGTAACCTATATAATAGTGACTAAACTGGCTGGCGGTAACCTATATAATAGTGACTAAACTGGCTGGCGGTTACCTATATAATAGTGACTAAACTAGCTGGCGGTAACCTATATAATAGTAACTAAACTAGCTTGGCGGTAACCTATATAATAGTAACTAAACTAGCTTGGCGGTAACCTATATAATAGTAACTAAACTAGCTTGGCGGTAACCTATATAATAGTAACTAAACTAGCTTGGCGGTAACCTATATAATAGTAACTAAACTAGCTTGGCGGTAACCTATATAATAGTAACTAAACTAGCTTGGCGGTAACCTATATAACAGTGACTAAACTAGCTTGGTGGTAACCTATATAATAGTGACTAAACTAGCTTGGTGGTAACCTATATAATAGTGACTAAACTGGCTGGCGGTAACCTATATAATAGTAACTAAACTAGCTTGGCGGTAACCTATATAATAGTAACTAAACTAGCTTGGCGCTTACCTATATAACAGTGACTAAACTAGCTTGGTGGTAACCTATATAATAGTGACTAAACTGACTGGTGGTAACCTATATAATAGTGACTAAACTGGCTGGCGGTAACCTATATAATAGTAACTAAACTAGCTGGCGGTAACCTATATAATAGTAACTAAACTACCTTGGTGGTAACCTATATAATAGTGACTAAACTAGCTTGGCGCTTACCTATATAACAGTGACTAAACTAGCTTGGTGGTAACCTATATAATAGTGACTAAACTGACTGGTGGTAACCTATATAATAGTAACTAAACTAGCTTGGGGGTAACCTATATAATAGTGACTAAACTGACTGGTGGTAACCTATATAATAGTGACTAAACTGGCTGGCGGTAACCTATATAATAGTAACTAAACTAGCTGGCGGTAACCTATATAATAGTAACTAAACTAGCTTGGTGGTAACCTATATAATAGTGACTAAACTAGCTTGGCGCTTACCTATATAACAGTGACTAAACTAGCTTGGTGGTAACCTATATAATAGTGACTAAACTGACTGGTGGTAACCTATATAATAGTAACTAAACTAGCTTGGGGGTAACCTATATAATAGTGACTAAACTGACTGGTGGTAACCTATATAATAGTGACTAAACTGGCTGGCGGTAACATATATAATAGTAACTAAACTAGCTTGGTGGTAACCTATATAATAGTGACTAAACTGGCTGGCGGTAACCTATATAATAGTGACTAAACTGGCTGGCGGTAACCTATATAATAGTAACTAAACTAGCTTGGCGGTAACCTATATAATAGTAACTAAACTAGCTTGGCGGTAACCTATATAACAGTGACTAAACTAGCTTGGTGGTAACCTATATAATAGTGACTAAACTGACTGGCGGTAACCTATATAATAGTGACTAAACTGGCTGGCGGTAACCTATATAATAGTAACTAAACTAGCTTGGCGGTAACCTATATAATAGTAACTAAACTGGCTGGCGGTAACCTATATAATAGTAACTAAACTGACTGGCGGTAACCTATATAATAGTAACTAAACTGGCTTGGCGGTAACCTATATAATAGTAACTAAACTGGCTTGGCGGTAACCTATATAATAGTAACTAAACTGGCTGGCGGTAACCTATATAATAGTAACTAAACTAGCTTGGCGGTAACCTATATAATAGTAACTAAACTAGCTTGGCGGTAACCTATATAATAGTGACTAAACTGGCTTGGCGGTAACCTATATAATAGTGACTAAACTGGCTTGGCGGTAACCTATATAATAGTGACTAAACTAGCTTGGTGGTAACCTATATAATAGTGACTAAACTGGCTGGCGGTAACCTATATAATAGTGACTAAACTGACTGGCGGTAACCTATATAATAGTAACTAAACTAGCTTGGCGGTAACCTATATAATAGTGACTAAACTGGCTGGCGGTAACCTATATAATAGTAACTAAACTGACTGGCGGTAACCTATATAATAGTAACTAAACTGGCTTGGGGGTAACCTATATAATAGTAACTAAACTAGCTTGGCGGTAACCTATATAATAGTGACTAAACTGGCTGGCGGTAACCTATATAATAGTAACTAAACTAGCTTGGCGGTAACCTATATAATAGTAACTAAACTGACTGGTGGTAACCTATATAATAGTAACTAAACTGGCTGGCGGTAACCTATATAATAGTGACTAAACTGGCTGGTGGTAACCTATATAATAGTAACTAAACTGGCTTGGCGGTAACCTATATAATAGTAACTAAACTGGCTGGCGGTAACCTATATAATAGTGACTAAACTGGCTGGCGGTAACCTATATAATAGTAACTAAACGGGCTTGGCGGTAACCTATATAATAGTAACTAAACTGGCTGGCGGTAACCTATATAATAGTGACTAAACTAGCTTGGCGGTAACCTATATAATAGTAACTAAACTGGCTGGCGGTAACCTATATAATAGTAACTAAACTAGCTTGGCGGTAACCTATATAATAGTGACTAAACTGGCTGGCGGTAACCTATATAACAGTGACTAAACTAGCTTGGTGGTAACCTATATAATAGTGACTAAACTGGCTGGCGGTAACCTATATAATAGTGACTAAACTGGCTGGCGGTAACCTATATAACAGTGACTAAACTAGCTTGGTGGTAACCTATATAATAGTGACTAAACTAGCTTGGCGGTAACCTATATAATAGTAACTAAACTGGCTGGCGGTAACCTATATAATAGTGACTAAACTAGCTGGCGGTAACCTATATAATAGTAACTAAACTAGCTTGGCGGTAACCTATATAATAGTAACTAAACTAGCTTGGCGGTAACCTATATAATAGTGACTAAACTGGCTGGCGGTAACCTATATAATAGTAACTAAACTGGCTGGCGGTAACCTATATAATAGTGACTAAACTGGCTGGCGGTAACCTATATAATAGTGACTAAACTAGCTGGCGGTAACCTATATAATAGTAACTAAACTAGCTGGCGGTAACCTATATAATAGTAACTAAACTAGCTTGGCGGTAACCTATATAATAGTAACTAAACTAGCTTGGCGGTAACCTATATAATAGTAACTAAACTGGCTGGCGGTAACCTATATAATAGTAACTAAACTGGCTGGCGGTAACCTATATAATAGTGACTAAACTGGCTGGCGGTAACCTATATAATAGTGACTAAACTGGCTGGCGGTTACCTATATAATAGTGACTAAACTAGCTGGCGGTAACCTATATAATAGTAACTAAACTAGCTTGGCGGTAACCTATATAATAGTAACTAAACTAGCTTGGCGGTAACCTATATAATAGTAACTAAACTAGCTTGGCGGTAACCTATATAATAGTAACTAAACTAGCTTGGCGGTAACCTATATAATAGTAACTAAACTAGCTTGGCGGTAACCTATATAATAGTAACTAAACTAGCTTGGCGGTAACCTATATAATAGTAACTAAACTAGCTTGGCGGTAACCTATATAACAGTGACTAAACTAGCTTGGTGGTAACCTATATAATAGTGACTAAACTAGCTTGGTGGTAACCTATATAATAGTGACTAAACTGGCTGGCGGTAACCTATATAATAGTAACTAAACTAGCTTGGCGGTAACCTATATAATAGTAACTAAACTAGCTTGGCGCTTACCTATATAACAGTGACTAAACTAGCTTGGTGGTAACCTATATAATAGTGACTAAACTGACTGGTGGTAACCTATATAATAGTGACTAAACTGGCTGGCGGTAACCTATATAATAGTAACTAAACTAGCTGGCGGTAACCTATATAATAGTAACTAAACTACCTTGGTGGTAACCTATATAATAGTGACTAAACTAGCTTGGCGCTTACCTATATAACAGTGACTAAACTAGCTTGGTGGTAACCTATATAATAGTGACTAAACTGACTGGTGGTAACCTATATAATAGTAACTAAACTAGCTTGGGGGTAACCTATATAATAGTGACTAAACTGACTGGTGGTAACCTATATAATAGTGACTAAACTGGCTGGCGGTAACCTATATAATAGTAACTAAACTAGCTGGCGGTAACCTATATAATAGTAACTAAACTAGCTTGGTGGTAACCTATATAATAGTGACTAAACTAGCTTGGCGCTTACCTATATAACAGTGACTAAACTAGCTTGGTGGTAACCTATATAATAGTGACTAAACTGACTGGTGGTAACCTATATAATAGTAACTAAACTAGCTTGGGGGTAACCTATATAATAGTGACTAAACTGACTGGTGGTAACCTATATAATAGTGACTAAACTGGCTGGCGGTAACATATATAATAGTAACTAAACTAGCTTGGTGGTAACCTATATAATAGTGACTAAACTGGCTGGCGGTAACCTATATAATAGTGACTAAACTGGCTGGCGGTAACCTATATAATAGTAACTAAACTAGCTTGGCGGTAACCTATATAATAGTAACTAAACTAGCTTGGCGGTAACCTATATAACAGTGACTAAACTAGCTTGGTGGTAACCTATATAATAGTGACTAAACTGACTGGCGGTAACCTATATAATAGTGACTAAACTGGCTGGCGGTAACCTATATAATAGTAACTAAACTAGCTTGGCGGTAACCTATATAATAGTAACTAAACTAGCTTGGCGGTAACCTATATAATAGTGACTAAACTAGCTTGGTGGTAACCTATATAATAGTGACTAAACTGACTGGTGGTAACCTATATAATAGTGACTAAACTGGCTGGCGGTAACCTATATAATAGAGACTAAACTGACTGGCGGTAACCTATATAATAGTAACTAAACTAGCTTGGGGGTAACCTATATAATAGTGACTAAACTAGCTTGGTGGTAACCTATATAATAGTGACTAAACTAGCTTGGCGGTAACCTATATAATAGTAACTAAACTAGCTTGGCGGTAACCTATATAATAGTGACTAAACTGGCTTGGCGGTAACCTATATAATAGTAACTAAACTAGCTTGGCGGTAACCTATATAATAGTAACTAAACTGGCTGGCGGTAACCTATATAATAGTGACTAAACTGGCTGGCGGTAACCTATATAATAGTGACTAAACTGACTGGCGGTAACCTATATAATAGTAACTAAACTAGCTTGGGGGTAACCTATATAATAGTGACTAAACTAGCTTGGTGGTAACCTATATAATAGTGACTAAACTAGCTTGGCGGTAACCTATATAACAGTGACTAAACTAGCTTGGTGGTAACCTATATAATAGTGACTAAACTGACTGGTGGTAACCTATATAATAGTGACTAAACTGACTGGTGGTAACCTATATAATAGTGACTAAACTGGCTGGCGGTAACCTATATAATAGTGACTAAACTGGCTGGCGGTAACCTATATAATAGTAACTAAACTAGCTTGGGGGTAACCTATATAATAGTGACTAAACTGGCTGGCGGTAACCTATATAATAGTTACTAAACTGACTGGCGGTAACCTATATAATAGTAACTAAACTAGCTTGGGGGTAACCTATATAATAGTGACTAAACTGGCTGGCGGTAACCTATATAATAATGACTAAACTGACTGGCGGTAACCTATATAATAGTGACTAAACTGACTGGCGGTAACCTATATAATAATGACTAAACTGACTGGCGGTAACCTATATAATAGTGACTAAACTGACTGGCGGTAACCTATATAATAATGACTAAACTGGCTGATTGCACTTTTTATTTATAACAATGACATTTCTAGTCTACGTGGATTAACGTCCCAGTTTGAACATGCCATAGAAGAAAGAGAGTTTTAAGCAAATAAAAAGTGGACATGATGGAAGAAGATTCTACTATCTCCACCCCTCTCCCCTTTTCCATCTTCTCCCAAGCATTGCACGTGAATGTCGGCGCCCAGTTTCTTATTCAATAAAATATAATCCGATTTTCTTTCTTTTTTCCCTCAATCTCCTTTTCTAAAGATGATGCTATAACAGGAACTACTTGATACATTTAGCAGCTTATATTATTGAGCTCAAGGCGTTATAACAGGAATACAAGGAGCACATAACTCTGTAAGCTTAGCATTTCCAGGGGAGATAACTGCCAAGCACAAAGTGAAAAGCGCGATGTGGATGATAACTTTGAATTGGGCGAGCGATACAAATAGAAATCTAATGGAAACATGTTGATTGATTTCTTTAGAATAAAAAGTGTAAAATCTAAAACAAACAGTTGAAACATCCCCAATAACAGACACATCTCTGAAGAGAACTAAAACATTCTGAGTATTTCATGAAAATAATTAAATCCGTAGCATCTTCACTTGTACTCATTGATTCTATATAAGGAATTTCGCTTTTATTGTATAAAGAATAATATCAAGTGTCAAAAATTATGTATAACCATATTAAAATCCATAAAACCTATCAATATATGTTCTCGAGTAGATTCCTCGCGACCACAACATTCAATGGCAACGATCCTGTATAAAAGTGACTTGAATGTTTCGGTCTCTCAGATTATTTCTAGAGCCAAAGCATCCTGCAGGACACTTGGGGATTGCAGCGTGTAGGATATCACCTGGGACCATTGAGACACCAATACGGAACACATTATCACACGACCAGGCCATCGTTCAATTTGACAGGCGCTGTTTACTTTCAGTCAATTAGTTTAATATTTGAATGAAACATTTGACTTGTGCAAATAAACTTCGTTTCAGTGTTCACTTGGTTTTGTGTTTTCTATCAGTTCGTTCAAACTGTCAATCACAAAGGAAAAGCTCTAGTTGTTAAGCTACGCACATTTCGAAGAACTAGATGTATGCGGTGGCGTTAATAAACAAAGATCTTGATGTATGCTGTGGTGTTAAACAAAGAACTAGATGTATGCGGTGGAGTTAAACAAATAACTAGACATATGCGGTGGAGTTAAACAAAGAACTAGATGAATGCGATGGAGTTAAAAAAAGAACTAGATGTATGCGGTGAAGTTAAACAAAGAACTAGATGTATGCGGTGGCGATACACCGAGACTTAAATAGAGATACATTGTCCAAAGCGCATTAATCTATTTACAGAGATAACTCATGAAGTATGGTGAAAAAAAGATGAGTTAACTCCCCTGTACTCGGTGCTCATTCCTCCTCCATCTGCTGACATTGACACAATGGGTCAGTATCTCAACTCGGTGACCCTGTTCATCCATCTCTCACTCACCAGTCAATGGTCATTCTCTGGTGCTTAATGACATTAAATATCATCCATTGAAAGTGTGGTCTTTTGGGAATTCATTTGGTCACCCGACAAAAATGTGGAGGTCAAATGTCTCTTTTTCTTTTCTTTCTTTCCCTCTCTCTCTCTCTCTGTCTGTCTGTCCCCTTCATCAAGTCAAGTGTCCGATGTGTGCACATCTCTATCGCTGCCAAAGTTATCTGACCCGGCATACAATTACAAATAATATAACTATTGAGGAATGTGTCCGATGTGTGCACATCTCTATCGCTGCCAAAGTTATCTGACCCGGCATACAATTACAAATAATAAAACTATTGAGGAATGTGTCCGATGTGTGCACATCTCTATCGCTGCCAAAGTTATCTGACCCGGCATACAATTACAAATAATAAAACTATTGAGGAATGTGTCCGATGTGTGCACATCTCTATCGCTGCCAAAGTTATCTGACCCGGCATACAATTACAAATAATAAAACTATTGAGGAATGTGTCCGATGTGTGCACATCTCTATCGCTGCCAAAGTTATCTGACCCGGCATACAATTACAAATAATAAAACTATTGAGGAATGTGTCCGATGTGTGCACATCTCTATCGCTGCCAAAGTTATCTGACCCGGCATACAATTACAAATAATAAAACTATTGAGGAATGTGTCCGATGTGTGCACATCTCTATCGCTGCCAAAGTTATCTGACCCGGCATACAATTACAAATAATAAAACTATTGAGGAATGTGTCCGATGTGTGCACATCTCTATCGCTGCCAAAGTTATCTGACCCGGCATACAATTACAAATAATAAAACTATTGAGGAATGTGTCCGATGTGTGCACATCTCTATCGCTGCCAAAGTTATCTGACCCGGCATACAATTACAAATAATAAAACTATTGAGGAATGTGTCCGATGTGTGCACATCTCTATCGCTGCCAAAGTTATCTGACCCGGCATACAATTACAAATAATATAACTATTGAGGAATGTGTCCGATGTGTGCACATCTCTATCGCTGCCAAAGTTATCTGACCCGGTATACAATTACAAATAATAAAACTATTGAGGAATGTGTCCGATGTGTGCACATCTCTATCGCTGCCAAAGTTATCTGACCCGGCATACAATTACAAATAATATAACTATTGAGGAATGTGTCCGATGTGTGCACATCTCTATCGCTGCCAAAGTTATCTGACCCGGTATACAATTACAAATAATAAAACTATTGAGGAATGTGTCCGATGTGTGCACATCTCTATCGCTGCCAAAGTTATCTGACCCGGTATACAATTACAAATAATAAAACTATTGAGGAATGTGTCCGATGTGTGCACATCTCTATCTCTGCCAAAGTTATCTGACCCGGTATACAATTACAAATAATAAAACTATTGAGGAATGTGTCCGATGTGTGCACATCTCTATCGCTGCCAAAGTTATCTGAACCGGTATACAATTACAAATAATATAACTATTGAGGAATGTGTCCGATGTGTGTACATCTCTATCGCTGCCAAAGTTATCTGACCCGGTATACAATTACAAATAATATAACTATTGAGGAATGTGTCCGATGTGTGCACATCTCTATCGCTGCCAAAGTTATCTGACCCGGCATACAATTACAAATAATATAACTATTGAGGAATGTGTCCGATGTGTGCACATCTCTATCGCTACCAAAGTTATCTGACCCGGTATACAATTACATATAATATAACTATTGAGGAATGTGTCCGATGTGTGCACATCTCTATCACTGCCAAAGTTATCTGACCCGGTATACAATTACAAATAATATAACTATTGAGGAATGTGTCCGATGTGTGCACATCTCTATCGCTGCCAAAGTTATCTGACCCGGTATACAATTACATATAATATAACTATTGAGGAATGTGTCCGATGTGTGCACATCTCTATCGCTGCCAAAGTTATCTGACCCGGTATACAATTACATATAATATAACTATTGAGGAATGTGTCCGATGTGTGCACATCTCTATCGCTGCCAAAGTTATCTGACCCGGTATACAATTACATATAATATAACTATTGAGGAATGTGTCCGATGTGTGCACATCTCTATCGCTGCCAAAGTTATCTGACCCGGTATACAATTACAAATAATATAACTATTGAGGAATGTGTCCGATGTGTGCACATCTCTATCGCTGCCAAAGTTATCTGACCCGGTATACAATTACATATAATATAACTATTGAGGAATGTGTCCGATGTGTGCACATCTCTATCGCTGCCAAAGTTATCTGACCCGGCATACAATTACATATAATATAACTATTGAGGAATGTGTCCGATGTGTGCACATCTCTATCGCTGCCAAAGTTATCTGACCCGGCATACAATTACATATAATATAACTATTGAGGAATGTGTCCGATGTGTGCACATCTCTATCGCTGCCAAAGTTATCTGACCCGGTATACAATTACAAATAATATAACTATTGAGGAATGTGTCCGATGTGTGCACATCTCTATCGCTGCCAAAGTTATCTGACCCGGTATACAATTACAAATAATATAACTATTGAGGAATGTGTCCGATGTGTGCACATCTCTATCGCTGCCAAAGTTATCTGACCCGGCATACAATTACAAATAATATAACTATTGAGAAATGTGTCCGATGTGTGCACATTTCTATCGCTGCCAAAGTTATCTGACCCGGCATACAATTACAAATAATATAACTATTGAGGAATGTGTCCGATGTGTGCACATCTCTATCGCTGCCAAAGTTATCTGACCCGGCATACAATTACAAATAATATAACTATTGAGGAATGTGTCCGATGTGTGCACATCTCTATCGCTGCCAAAGTTATCTGACCCGGCATACAATTACAAATAATATAACTATTGAGGAATGTGTCCGATGTGTGCACATCTCTATCGCTGCCAAAGTTATCTGACCCGGCATACAATTACAAATAATATAACTATTGAGGAATGTGTCCGATGTGTGCACATCTCTATCGCTGCCAAAGTTATCTGACCCGGCATACAATTACAAATAATATAACTATTGAGGAATGTGTCCGATGTGTGCACATCTCTATCGCTGCCAAAGTTATCTGACCCGGCATACAATTACAAATAATATAACTATTGAGGAATGTGTCCGATGTGTGCACATCTCTATCGCTGCCAAAGTTATCTGACCCGGCATACAATTACAAATAATATAACTATTGAGGAATGTGTCCGATGTGTGCACATCTCTATCGCTGCCAAAGTTATCTGACCCGGCATACAATTACAAATAATATAACTATTGAGGAATGTGTCCGATGTGTGCACATCTCTATCGCTGCCAAAGTTATATGACCCGGCATACAATTACAAATAATATAACTATTGAGGAATGTGTCCGATGTGTGCACATCTCTATCGCTGCCAAAGTTATCTGACCCGGTATACAATTACAAATAATAAAACTATTGAGGAATGTGTCCGATGTGTGCACATCTCTATCGCTGCCAAAGTTATCTGACCCGGCATACAATTACAAATAATATAACTATTGAGGAATGTGTCCGATGTGTGCACATCTCTATCGCTGCCAAAGTTATCTGACCCGGCATACAATTACAAATAATATAACTATTGAGGAATGTGTCCGATGTGTGCACATCTCTATCGCTGCCAAAGTTATTTGACCCGGCATACAATTACAAATAATATAACTATTGAGGAATGTGTCCGATGTGTGCACATCTCTATCGCTGCCAAAGTTATCTGACCCGGCATACAATTACAAATAATATAACTATTGAGGAATGTGTCCGATGTGTGCACATCTCTATCGCTGCCAAAGTTATCTGACCCGGCATACAATTACATATAATATAACTATTGAGGAATGTGTCCGATGTGTGCACATCTCTATCGCTGCCAAAGTTATCTGACCCGGCATACAATTACAAATAATATAACTATTGAGGAATGTGTCCGGGTCGGCCGCTGGTAATTGAAGGCCCTGGGCGAAGTGAATTGAGTGGAACCAGTCACCAGTCACCTTTTTTCACCACTTTCAGTATTGCTAATTGAAGATGACCGTAAGTCTAGATCTCTCCAATCGAAGCCGATAGGCTGCTCCTCTCCTCTCCTCTGCTTCGCTTGAACCTGCATCTTCCCTGACCGTGTTCATGACTTTTTCCTGCAATTGAGCCGATTCGTTGACCACTTCTTCTCAAACCATCTGCTTTTCGATTGCCTTTTGATGGTTAATGTCTTGAGATGCTCATCAAAGAGTCTTCTATCATTGATTGTCTAACAAGTCAATGTAAACTTTCGTTGATAACCAACAAGTTATAGGGTACAAATAGCAGACGTAGAGCAATAGAGATCTGCTATGCTTCTGCTCTAAACATTTTTGTTAATCCTATACGAGGCCACGCCAATCGGAGGCCTTAAGCGGCTGCCTAATTTATCCATGTGTAAGACCGGCCCCAGAGTGTGTGAGGCGTGTATTGGTTGATGTAATGTTTAGACGGTTTAACAGCATATGTGTATGTAAAAGTGTTCGAAGTCTGATGAAACTGGGACACAGACAGAATCAAGTTTGACTGTTAAATGGTCAGGCCAAATAGAGTCGAGAGAAATGTTTCAATACATTTTTAAAATTATATTTTTTTTTATAAAATCCTGTAAATATTGTTATTAAAAATCAAGTTTATTCTGTTTAAAAAGAAAAAGAGACTCTCAAGCTATATTAATGTGTATGAAACCTTGATACGTACTTTTACAAGGTTAGTCTGACTAATTCCTTGAAACTACATCGCAATTAAGAGCTACCCAACAAAAAGAATTTCTTGGTCACATTGTATATGCAGTTTGTATAAGTTTTAGTCCATCTCTCTCTCTCTCTCTATCTCTATTATACTACAAACCCTAAACACATATCCACTCTGTGTAATCCAATGTAACCCGTACATACGTCAATAACACACAAAGTACAAACAAATGGTACATTACTAATCGATCTTATTGATTCCTTTCTATTGTGTACAAACCTTGTCCTCCCTGTGTCCACACGTACAGGGCTCACGCCTTCACCGTACAAACTCTGTTCATGTTAACAGTTTGTCTTCAGTTGTTAGCACATTAAAAAGTCGCTTCTCTATAGTTCAACTATTTCGACTATTTGTTTTATTGAAGATTTTCATGCATGTATTCAAATCCATAAATAGCAAGCTTTTTGGTGTATCTGGTGTACAGGATACGGAAGTATTGATAAGTGAAGTACTTTAAAAAGTTATTTAATATTTTCAACACTAAAGAATCCAATCTCTTAAGATTTTTCTATTGTAGCACAATGTAGTTGGCAACAGTGATCTTTCATGATAGCATCCTTGACATTGTTCATTTTGTCTTTATATTCAACATCACTCCTAAATCTTCTGAAATCGCCACCACATCTCTACATATCGCTTTCTCTTCTTTCTCTCTCACTGATTCTCATTGCTTCTTCTTCTTCAAGCCAGCTGTATTGCTGCTGAGCTGTGAGCTCTTTTGCAGACTGTATCAAGGAAAAAATAGTGTGCTGTTTTCTTCAGTTGTTCAGCACTGCCGAATCTCATTGCTTAAAGAATGCAAATGAGATTTGGAAAATCAAAACCTGACCAAAGAGCAGATAACTGTGGGGAAACATTAGTTTAAAAATCCCCCAATACTTAATGTCAGGGGTATGGAATATTCCAGATTAATTTAATGCCTACTTATGAGACTGACGATTTATCTCCCTTCTCCTATAAAACTAGCAAACACAGAGGACGTTTTTTTTATGAAGTCTTTAAGACTTATGGACTCTCATATCCAATTAACGTTAGCTTGACCATCCCTGTCCAGTGGCCTCAAACATCCATGTCCGTTGGTTCCTAACACCCTGATTCGACAATCAATTTATCGCCACCAAATAATCACGTCTGATTTGGATCAAACGTCTCCCACCGCCTCTCCCCCCGCTCTATGGTCTCGTAGTCAGATGGGGGCTGGACAAGCAATCTTTCTTGAGTGCAGCCGACCCGGACTAGGAGTCTTCATCTAATACTAAATCTACAGAGTTAATATGACCATCAGCTGGTCCTATCAGCTGGACCACTCCCAAGTAAGTCAACAATCTATTTCATCTCCTTCTGGGCCAACCCAATTCGTCTTTTCATTAAGATGGCGAAACAGACAAAGGTCTACAGTATTATCTCCCTTGTCAGTAAGCATAATAAATTAATTTCAGAACGACAGAACGTTTAAACAGTGGACAAAAAATAACGAATGGAAACAAAACAATTTTCTTTTCCCGTAAATACCAAAACAAAAAAAAAACAACTTAGACTATAACTTGAAGGTGTCTGGTTTCTTCAGTAAATAGGATTATTATGTGTACTGTCGATGTCATACTGAAGTCTTTAAGACTTATGGACTCTCATATCCAATTAACGTTAGCTTGACCATAAAATGTATTTGATACTAAACAAATACGTATTCTACTCTATATTTCTATCATCTATAGCACACCAAGCTCATTAAATATATTCATTGCACTTATCTCAAACTGCACAGCAAAAAGGTCAATTACAAATTAGAGTTATCAGCATTTTGAATGCACAATTAATTAGACTAAGAAAACTAAATGTATCCATTTTCAAAAACCGTGACACATAAATAGATATACCTCAAGCTGATTCTAGTTAATATTCCGTGTTACAGATTTGAAAGTCAATTCGAGCAATAAATTGTGTGATTTTAAATCTGACATTTAGTAACGAAACTTGAAGTTAACAAAAAATACTTTTTACAGAAGCAAACATGTAAAAAAAAATAGGCATAAATATTTGAAAGCCTTAAAAATTAAATTTAAAATAGAAACAAAAGCTGCTGTAATAAGTATGACCTCTGCTACTTGTAATCAATAACCTCTTTCATTTAATTTCTAGCTCTTCTACAAAAATATCAAAGATATTCTGACAGAGTACAGTTCCCGTGAGGAGGTCGACTACACAACTATATGTAGTAGACTAATTGACCGGAACAACTGTTGACTTAGCATTGCAAGCACTTCAGAGAGACATTTACAACTCTTGTAATCTATTTCTATTTTTGTCTGTTACATTCAATACTAAAGTCCCTCAGAAATTAGCATTATGTTAAACTAATAATAACAATAGTAATAATAGTTTGTTTGTGTGTGTGTGTGTGTGTGTTTGTTTGTGCAATAAGTGTGTGTTTTTGTTGCTGCAACAAAGCTGAGATAGAAACAAATGAAAACTGATGTTTCTTTTTTCTTAGCTTTTTGACCAGAGCATTTCACAAGTTTGTTTACATCTTCATTTAACTTTAACCAAACGATGAAATGAGTTTGTAATCGTCATAACCCTAAAACATAACTCTAACTTTAAGTTATCACATAGATATAGTTATAATTAAACTTTCGATAAAAAAAAATAAAATGCAAAGTAACAGAACTGCATCAAATAATATTAAGAATGTTTCTAAAATTAATATGTGTATGTACGTGATAAACATAATAGCCAGGAGACATTAAACACAAAAGTGTTGTTTTTTTGGGGGGGTGGGGGGGGGGGGAAATTAGTTAATACATTTTTTAATGTTTTTTTATTCGTACTAGTGTAATGGACTAGGGCATTTTAGATCAACGACAAAGTGTTAAGACTTTAATTACACTTCGGACAAGAGTATCACCTTATTAAGTTTGTCTAGGCTATCAGCCTCTCAATCACTTGTCCAACTCACTTGACCTTTTAACTGTTCGTTGTCCTGGTCATTTGGGAAACTATAATATTTCAGCACCAGACTGCTGGTAATCTTACTAAGGCATGAGGCACATAGCAACAAGACGAGACTCGACGGAAAACAGACAAGTGACACTGTCACTTGTACAAGTCTGTTTGTTTGTCTGTCTTACATGTTTTGAACGATCCTCAGAATTAAAGATTACATCCTAGCCAAGCTACATGCGGAGAGAAGGGATGGCGGTGGGCAGGATTCAAACCGGGACTATTGAGAAAACAGTCTAGAGTGCATAACATAAGACCAATCAGATTTTTACAGTATCACTGTTATACAGAATGGGCATACATTTATAGAGTATCGTTGTTATATAGACTAGGTATATAATTAGTGTCACTGCTATATAGACAGTGTATATATTTAGATTCTCACAGTTATATAGACAGTGTATATATTTAGAGTCTCACTGTTATATAGACAGAGTATATGCTTAAGAGTCTCTCAGTTCTACAGACAGGGTATCCATCTATACAGTTTCACTGTTGTACACCGACTGCAGACTGTGTATATATTTAGGGTCTCACTGTTATATAGACAGAGTATCTATTTAGAGTCTCACAGTTATATAGACAGGGTATATATTTAGAGTCTCACAGTTCTACAGACAGGGTATACATCTATAGAGTTTCATTTTTATACACAGACTGCAGACTGTGTATATATTTAGAGTCTCACAAAGTGGAGGCACATCAATGACATCTTGTTTATTACATCGAGTTATTTTGTTGACGCCTTCACGTCTGCTTGTAGACTTATTCTTCACACACGCCAGTAAATCTGTTTTCTGTCTGCCTCTGATTAAATATTTACGATTTAGCTCAAGAAATATATGTGAGGGTTTATTTCTATGGGGGTTGTATTGTGTATATGCGTGTGTGAGTAAAAACGCACTCTACGGAGCAACTAAGAAGTTCTCACATCTGTCAATAGACATGCCGTGGACGTAAACACGTAAAGGCCAAGACAAAGCCAGAAGACTTACGAAAATCTAGTTTCCTAGCCTCATAATGTAGGGTAGTTCAGAAGAGACGAGAAACAGACCATCAGATGCTAGGGAGTTGTTTGATTTCTTGATTTGGTTTTAATTTTCAAATCAGTGGAGAGGGGAGAGAAGTATTCAACGTTTTGCTGAGCCCACAATTTGACGTGCAATCTGGTCAGGTTTTTTTTTAAAGAATTTTAGGCAAAGAGGGATAATGGGGCATCAGTGTATCAAAGGCATTGGGGAGAAATGGGGGATCAATTTATCAAAGGCATTGGGCAGAAATGTGAATGGGGCATCAATTTATCAAAGGCATTGGGCAGAAATGTGAATGGGGCATCAATTTATCAAAGGCATTGGGCAGAAATGTGAATGGGGCATCAATTTATCAAAGGCATTGGGGAGAAAGGTGAATGAGGCGTCAATTTATCAAAGGCATTGGGCAGAAAGGTGAATGGGGCATCAATGTATTTAATGTATTAGGAAGAAGGCTAATTGGACAGCAGTTTATCAAAGGCACTGGCCTTTTTTTTAATTTTTATAAATGTTTTTTTGATTAATTACACGACTGACCCCAACTAATTGGTACAAGTTTGCCTAATACAAGTTTTGCTTTTAAAATAGTATTATTGTTGTGCATAGAGCAAAATTATTAAGATCCAAAGATAACTTGTCTGTTTTTGAGAAACCTATTAGAGATGGCCATTGTGTTTATAGATGAATTAGAATAGTTGAAGTTATTGTGTTTGTGTGTGTTAGACCTTATTGTTTTTCAAAGTCACAATGTCATGGTAACTGGCTTAAACTGGTCTAAACTTGCCAACACTGTTTCATATGTCAAGTTTCTGTTGACTTTGATTGTCACCTTATTTTATACTTGTCAATTGCGTGTGGTTTTTTAACATACGTTTGTCAAAATGTGTGCAATGTTGTTCCAACCAATCAGGTTGTTTAAAGTCACAAGCAGTTTAGAAATGTATTCACTTGTGCATTCTCTCTCTGTGTGTATTCTCTCTCACCCAACAGACGTATTTTAAAGGAATGCTCTGTCATTGTGCTTGTATCGTGTCTCTAATACTTCTGTTCAACTAATGTATAAGTTAATCTTACTTCTCAGACTCGCTGTCAAACAGTCTTTAATAAACAGGCTTATTTGGCAGCTACTTTTTGGTCTTCTATCTCATAGATCTCGTTGCCAGGGAAACATCCGCCCACTGCAATTAGATTCAGCTTCCGTTTCACCATTTCTGAGCTCCAATACATCTTGGAGACGGTCAACAAGTACAAACACGTTACACACACGTTACAAACACGTTACACACACGTTACACACACGTTACAAACACGTTACACACACGTTACAAACACGTTACACACACGTTACAAACACGATACACACACGTTGTACACACGTCACAAACACGTTACACACACGTTACACACACGTTACAAACACGTTACACACACGTTGTACACACGTCACAAACACGTCACAAACACGTCACACACACGTTACAAACACGTTACAAACACGTTACACACACGTTACAAACACGTTAGAAAACACAGTTACAAACACGTCACACACACGCTACACACACGTTACAAACACGTTACACACACGTTACAAACACGTCACACACACGTTACAAACACGTCACAAACACGTTACAAACACGTTACACACACGTTACACACACGTTACAAACACGTTTCACACACGTTACACACACGTTACAAACACGTTACACACACGTTGTACACACGTTACAAACACGTCACAAACACGTCACAAACACGTCACAAACACGTTACAAACACGTCACAAACACGTTACACACACGTCACAAACACGTTACACACACGTTACAAACACGTCACAAACATATTTGTTTTCAAGTTGATTTTGTTCTTTGATATCAATCGGTTTTAATTTATTAATTGTTTTAAATCTAGATTTGTTTTTTTATTTTACTACAAATGCTTTTCAACAGAACGTTAAATAACCCATTGCACAAGCATTCCATAGCACAATCATTTCATAACCCATAGCACAAGCATTACATAGCCCATAGCACAAGCATTACATAGCCCATAGCACAAGCATTAAATAGCCCATAGCACTAGCATTCCATAACCCATAGCACAAGCATCTCATAACCCATTGCGCAAGCATTACATAGCCCATAGCACAGGCATCCCATAACCCATAGCACAAGCATCCCATAACCCACTGCACAAGCATTCCATAGCCCATAGCACAAGCATTCCATAACCCATAGCACAAGCATTCCATAACCAATAGCACAAGCATTCCATAACCCATAGCACAAGCATTCCATAGCCCATAGCACAAGCATTCCATAACCCATAGCACAAGCATTCTATAGCCCATAACACAAGCATTCCACACCAGAGCGATCAGATTCAGTCATAACATAATAGTTTTCTGATGACCACTTTCCAGTCTGTTCATGGGATTATCCGCCCACATTATCAATGATTATCATCGCGAGCATCTCCTCAATGTCCGCGTTATTATCCAACAACGCATCTCTGATCATCATCAACGAGCTATGCATTGAGTTTCTCTTGACAAGTTGTACAGAAACTACGAGCAGGAAATGAACCAGTCACAAATGTTTTTAAAAAAATAGTTTAATTGAAGTCTGGCAATGTGCAGACATACGTCAAAAAGTACGGCCATCTGTGGTCAAGTAATCTCCCCTCTCCCTACACATACGCCCCAGTAAGAGAGGGCGCGAGAAGAAACCTTTCCAAAAGCGTTATAGTGCATAGTTAATAAGGAAGGGAGGCGTCTACCCTCACAGCACCCTACTTGACATTCGATTGGGAATCGAATGCTTACAATTCCCAGGGCCGGGTCGAAGACCAGACATCGAGGCTATGGCTTGGAGACATAACCTGCACAAGTGTGGGTGAAGGGCGACGAGGTGAGGGTGATAGGGGAGACAATTTAAAGGGAGACAAGCGAGATTAATCAATACACTGACTGTATTCAAAAGTTGCTTAGTTTATGTCAAATGTTCGTCTTATTCAGGTGTATGCATGTCCAGGGGAGTTGAAGGAATTTTAACTCTTGGTCTCTTTTCTAGCGTTCTTATCTTTCAAACGCTGCGCGTCCACAGTGCTTAATTCCTTTTAGGAATTTAGTTACACACACGTTACACACACGTTACAAACACGTTACACACACGTTGTACACACGTCACAAACACGTCACAAACACGTCACACACACGTTACAAACACGTTACAAACACGTTACACACACGTTACAAACACGTTAGAAAACACAGTTACAAACACGTCACACACACGCTACACACACGTTACAAACACGTTACACACACGTTACAAACACGTCACACACACGTTACAAACACGTCACAAACACGTTACAAACACGTTACACACACGTTACACACACGTTACAAACACGTTTCACACACGTTACACACACGTTACAAACACGTTACACACACGTTGTACACACGTTACAAACACGTCACAAACACGTCACAAACACGTCACAAACACGTTACAAACACGTCACAAACACGTTACACACACGTCACAAACACGTTACACACACGTTACAAACACGTCACAAACATATTTGTTTTCAAGTTGATTTTGTTCTTTGATATCAATCGGTTTTAATTTATTAATTGTTTTAAATCTAGATTTGTTTTTTTATTTTACTACAAATGCTTTTCAACAGAACGTTAAATAACCCATTGCACAAGCATTCCATAGCACAATCATTTCATAACCCATAGCACAAGCATTACATAGCCCATAGCACAAGCATTACATAGCCCATAGCACAAGCATTAAATAGCCCATAGCACTAGCATTCCATAACCCATAGCACAAGCATCTCATAACCCATTGCGCAAGCATTACATAGCCCATAGCACAGGCATCCCATAACCCATAGCACAAGCATCCATAACCCACTGCACAAGCATTCCATAGCCCATAGCACAAGCATTCCATAACCCATAGCACAAGCATTCCATAACCAATAGCACAAGCATTCCATAACCCATAGCACAAGCATTCCATAGCCCATAGCACAAGCATTCCATAACCCATAGCACAAGCATTCTATAGCCCATAACACAAGCATTCCACACCAGAGCGATCAGATTCAGTCATAACATAATAGTTTTCTGATGACCACTTTCCAGTCTGTTCATGGGATTATCCGCCCACATTATCAATGATTATCATCGCGAGCATCTCCTCAATGTCCGCGTTATTATCCAACAACGCATCTCTGATCATCATCAACGAGCTATGCATTGAGTTTCTCTTGACAAGTTGTACAGAAACTACGAGCAGGAAATGAACCAGTCACAAATGTTTTTAAAAAAATAGTTTAATTGAAGTCTGGCAATGTGCAGACATACGTCAAAAAGTACGGCCATCTGTGGTCAAGTAATCTCCCCTCTCCCTACACATACGCCCCAGTAAGAGAGGGCGCGAGAAGAAACCTTTCCAAAAGCGTTATAGTGCATAGTTAATAAGGAAGGGAGGCGTCTACCCTCACAGCACCCTACTTGACATTCGATTGGGAATCGAATGCTTACAATTCCCAGGGCCGGGTCGAAGACCAGACATCGAGGCTATGGCTTGGAGACATAACCTGCACAAGTGTGGGTGAAGGGCGACGAGGTGAGGGTGATAGGGGAGACAATTTAAAGGGAGACAAGCGAGATTAATCAATACACTGACTGTATTCAAAAGTTGCTTAGTTTATGTCAAATGTTCGTCTTATTCAGGTGTATGCATGTCCAGGGGAGTTGAAGGAATTTTAACTCTTGGTCTCTTTTCTAGCGTTCTTATCTTTCAAACGCTGCGCGTCCACAGTGCTTAATTCCTTTTAGGAATTTAGTTACACACACGTTACACACACGTTACAAACACGTTACACACACGTTGTACACACGTCACAAACACGTCACAAACACGTCACACACACGTTACAAACACGTTACAAACACGTTACACACACGTTACAAACACGTTAGAAAACACAGTTACAAACACGTCACACACACGCTACACACACGTTACAAACACGTTACACACACGTTACAAACACGTCACACACACGTTACAAACACGTCACAAACACGTTACAAACACGTTACACACACGTTACACACACGTTACAAACACGTTTCACACACGTTACACACACGTTACAAACACGTTACACACACGTTGTACACACGTTACAAACACGTCACAAACACGTCACAAACACGTCACAAACACGTTACAAACACGTCACAAACACGTTACACACACGTCACAAACACGTTACACACACGTTACAAACACGTCACAAACATATTTGTTTTCAAGTTGATTTTGTTCTTTGATATCAATCGGTTTTAATTTATTAATTGTTTTAAATCTAGATTTGTTTTTTTATTTTACTACAAATGCTTTTCAACAGAACGTTAAATAACCCATTGCACAAGCATTCCATAGCACAATCATTTCATAACCCATAGCACAAGCATTACATAGCCCATAGCACAAGCATTACATAGCCCATAGCACAAGCATTAAATAGCCCATAGCACTAGCATTCCATAACCCATAGCACAAGCATCTCATAACCCATTGCGCAAGCATTACATAGCCCATAGCACAGGCATCCCATAACCCATAGCACAAGCATCCCATAACCCACTGCACAAGCATTCCATAGCCCATAGCACAAGCATTCCATAACCCATAGCACAAGCATTCCATAACCAATAGCACAAGCATTCCATAACCCATAGCACAAGCATTCCATAGCCCATAGCACAAGCATTCCATAACCCATAGCACAAGCATTCTATAGCCCATAACACAAGCATTCCACACCAGAGCGATCAGATTCAGTCATAACATAATAGTTTTCTGATGACCACTTTCCAGTCTGTTCATGGGATTATCCGCCCACATTATCAATGATTATCATCGCGAGCATCTCCTCAATGTCCGCGTTATTATCCAACAACGCATCTCTGATCATCATCAACGAGCTATGCATTGAGTTTCTCTTGACAAGTTGTACAGAAACTACGAGCAGGAAATGAACCAGTCACAAATGTTTTTAAAAAAATAGTTTAATTGAAGTCTGGCAATGTGCAGACATACGTCAAAAAGTACGGCCATCTGTGGTCAAGTAATCTCCCCTCTCCCTACACATACGCCCCAGTAAGAGAGGGCGCGAGAAGAAACCTTTCCAAAAGCGTTATAGTGCATAGTTAATAAGGAAGGGAGGCGTCTACCCTCACAGCACCCTACTTGACATTCGATTGGGAATCGAATGCTTACAATTCCCAGGGCCGGGTCGAAGACCAGACATCGAGGCTATGGCTTGGAGACATAACCTGCACAAGTGTGGGTGAAGGGCGACGAGGTGAGGGTGATAGGGGAGACAATTTAAAGGGAGACAAGCGAGATTAATCAATACACTGACTGTATTCAAAAGTTGCTTAGTTTATGTCAAATGTTCGTCTTATTCAGGTGTATGCATGTCCAGGGGAGTTGAAGGAATTTTAACTCTTGGTCTCTTTTCTAGCGTTCTTATCTTTCAAACGCTGCGCGTCCACAGTGCTTAATTCCTTTTAGGAATTTAGTTACACACACGTTACACACACGTTACAAACACGTTACACACACGTTGTACACACGTCACAAACACGTCACAAACACGTCACACACACGTTACAAACACGTTACAAACACGTTACACACACGTTACAAACACGTTAGAAAACACAGTTACAAACACGTCACACACACGCTACACACACGTTACAAACACGTTACACACACGTTACAAACACGTCACACACACGTTACAAACACGTCACAAACACGTTACAAACACGTTACACACACGTTACACACACGTTACAAACACGTTTCACACACGTTACACACACGTTACAAACACGTTACACACACGTTGTACACACGTTACAAACACGTCACAAACACGTCACAAACACGTTACAAACACGTCACAAACACGTTACACACACGTCACAAACACGTTACACACACGTTACAAACACGTCACAAACATATTTGTTTTCAAGTTGATTTTGTTCTTTGATATCAATCGGTTTTAATTTATTAATTGTTTTAAATCTAGATTTGTTTTTTTATTTTACTACAAATGCTTTTCAACAGAACGTTAAATAACCCATTGCACAAGCATTCCATAGCACAATCATTTCATAACCCATAGCACAAGCATTACATAGCCCATAGCACAAGCATTACATAGCCCATAGCACAAGCATTAAATAGCCCATAGCACTAGCATTCCATAACCCATAGCACAAGCATCTCATAACCCATTGCGCAAGCATTACATAGCCCATAGCACAGGCATCCCATAACCCATAGCACAAGCATCCCATAACCCACTGCACAAGCATTCCATAGCCCATAGCACAAGCATTCCATAACCCATAGCACAAGCATTCCATAACCAATAGCACAAGCATTCCATAACCCATAGCACAAGCATTCCATAGCCCATAGCACAAGCATTCCATAACCCATAGCACAAGCATTCTATAGCCCATAACACAAGCATTCCACACCAGAGCGATCAGATTCAGTCATAACATAATAGTTTTCTGATGACCACTTTCCAGTCTGTTCATGGGATTATCCGCCCACATTATCAATGATTATCATCGCGAGCATCTCCTCAATGTCCGCGTTATTATCCAACAACGCATCTCTGATCATCATCAACGAGCTATGCATTGAGTTTCTCTTGACAAGTTGTACAGAAACTACGAGCAGGAAATGAACCAGTCACAAATGTTTTTAAAAAAATAGTTTAATTGAAGTCTGGCAATGTGCAGACATACGTCAAAAAGTACGGCCATCTGTGGTCAAGTAATCTCCCCTCTCCCTACACATACGCCCCAGTAAGAGAGGGCGCGAGAAGAAACCTTTCCAAAAGCGTTATAGTGCATAGTTAATAAGGAAGGGAGGCGTCTACCCTCACAGCACCCTACTTGACATTCGATTGGGAATCGAATGCTTACAATTCCCAGGGCCGGGTCGAAGACCAGACATCGAGGCTATGGCTTGGAGACATAACCTGCACAAGTGTGGGTGAAGGGCGACGAGGTGAGGGTGATAGGGGAGACAATTTAAAGGGAGACAAGCGAGATTAATCAATACACTGACTGTATTCAAAAGTTGCTTAGTTTATGTCAAATGTTCGTCTTATTCAGGTGTATGCATGTCCAGGGGAGTTGAAGGAATTTTAACTCTTGGTCTCTTTTCTAGCGTTCTTATCTTTCAAACGCTGCGCGTCCACAGTGCTTAATTCCTTTTAGGAATTTAGTTACACACACGTTACACACACGTTACAAACACGTTACACACACGTTGTACACACGTCACAAACACGTCACAAACACGTCACACACACGTTACAAACACGTTACAAACACGTTACACACACGTTACAAACACGTTAGAAAACACAGTTACAAACACGTCACACACACGCTACACACACGTTACAAACACGTTACACACACGTTACAAACACGTCACACACACGTTACAAACACGTCACAAACACGTTACAAACACGTTACACACACGTTACACACACGTTACAAACACGTTTCACACACGTTACACACACGTTACAAACACGTTACACACACGTTGTACACACGTTACAAACACGTCACAAACACGTCACAAACACGTTACAAACACGTCACAAACACGTTACACACACGTCACAAACACGTTACACACACGTTACAAACACGTCACAAACATATTTGTTTTCAAGTTGATTTTGTTCTTTGATATCAATCGGTTTTAATTTATTAATTGTTTTAAATCTAGATTTGTTTTTTATTTTACTACAAATGCTTTTCAACAGAACGTTAAATAACCCATTGCACAAGCATTCCATAGCACAATCATTTCATAACCCATAGCACAAGCATTACATAGCCCATAGCACAAGCATTACATAGCCCATAGCACAAGCATTAAATAGCCCATAGCACTAGCATTCCATAACCCATAGCACAAGCATCTCATAACCCATTGCGCAAGCATTACATAGCCCATAGCACAGGCATCCCATAACCCATAGCACAAGCATCCCATAACCCACTGCACAAGCATTCCATAGCCCATAGCACAAGCATTCCATAACCCATAGCACAAGCATTCCATAACCAATAGCACAAGCATTCCATAACCCATAGCACAAGCATTCCATAGCCCATAGCACAAGCATTCCATAACCCATAGCACAAGCATTCTATAGCCCATAACACAAGCATTCCACACCAGAGCGATCAGATTCAGTCATAACATAATAGTTTTCTGATGACCACTTTCCAGTCTGTTCATGGGATTATCCGCCCACATTATCAATGATTATCATCGCGAGCATCTCCTCAATGTCCGCGTTATTATCCAACAACGCATCTCTGATCATCATCAACGAGCTATGCATTGAGTTTCTCTTGACAAGTTGTACAGAAACTACGAGCAGGAAATGAACCAGTCACAAATGTTTTTAAAAAAATAGTTTAATTGAAGTCTGGCAATGTGCAGACATACGTCAAAAAGTACGGCCATCTGTGGTCAAGTAATCTCCCCTCTCCCTACACATACGCCCCAGTAAGAGAGGGCGCGAGAAGAAACCTTTCCAAAAGCGTTATAGTGCATAGTTAATAAGGAAGGGAGGCGTCTACCCTCACAGCACCCTACTTGACATTCGATTGGGAATCGAATGCTTACAATTCCCAGGGCCGGGTCGAAGACCAGACATCGAGGCTATGGCTTGGAGACATAACCTGCACAAGTGTGGGTGAAGGGCGACGAGGTGAGGGTGATAGGGGAGACAATTTAAAGGGAGACAAGCGAGATTAATCAATACACTGACTGTATTCAAAAGTTGCTTAGTTTATGTCAAATGTTCGTCTTATTCAGGTGTATGCATGTCCAGGGGAGTTGAAGGAATTTTAACTCTTGGTCTCTTTTCTAGCGTTCTTATCTTTCAAACGCTGCGCGTCCACAGTGCTTAATTCCTTTTAGGAATTTAGTTACACACACGTTACACACACGTTACAAACACGTTACACACACGTTGTACACACGTCACAAACACGTCACAAACACGTCACACACACGTTACAAACACGTTACAAACACGTTACACACACGTTACAAACACGTTAGAAAACACAGTTACAAACACGTCACACACACGCTACACACACGTTACAAACACGTTACACACACGTTACAAACACGTCACACACACGTTACAAACACGTCACAAACACGTTACAAACACGTTACACACACGTTACACACACGTTACAAACACGTTTCACACACGTTACACACACGTTACAAACACGTTACACACACGTTGTACACACGTTACAAACACGTCACAAACACGTCACAAACACGTCACAAACACGTTACAAACACGTCACAAACACGTTACACACACGTCACAAACACGTTACACACACGTTACAAACACGTCACAAACATATTTGTTTTCAAGTTGATTTTGTTCTTTGATATCAATCGGTTTTAATTTATTAATTGTTTTAAATCTAAATTTGTTTTTTTATTTTACTACAAATGCTTTTCAACAGAACGTTAAATAACCCATTGCACAAGCATTCCATAGCACAATCATTTCATAACCCATAGCACAAGCATTACATAGCCCATAGCACAAGCATTACATAGCCCATAGCACAAGCATTAAATAGCCCATAGCACTAGCATTCCATAACCCATAGCACAAGCATCTCATAACCCATTGCGCAAGCATTACATAGCCCATAGCACAGGCATCCCATAACCCATAGCACAAGCATCCCATAACCCACTGCACAAGCATTCCATAGCCCATAGCACAAGCATTCCATAACCCATAGCACAAGCATTCCATAACCAATAGCACAAGCATTCCATAACCCATAGCACAAGCATTCCATAGCCCATAGCACAAGCATTCCATAACCCATAGCACAAGCATTCTATAGCCCATAACACAAGCATTCCACACCAGAGCGATCAGATTCAGTCATAACATAATAGTTTTCTGATGACCACTTTCCAGTCTGTTCATGGGATTATCCGCCCACATTATCAATGATTATCATCGCGAGCATCTCCTCAATGTCCGCGTTATTATCCAACAACGCATCTCTGATCATCATCAACGAGCTATGCATTGAGTTTCTCTTGACAAGTTGTACAGAAACTACGAGCAGGAAATGAACCAGTCACAAATGTTTTTAAAAAAATAGTTTAATTGAAGTCTGGCAATGTGCAGACATACGTCAAAAAGTACGGCCATCTGTGGTCAAGTAATCTCCCCTCTCCCTACACATACGCCCCAGTAAGAGAGGGCGCGAGAAGAAACCTTTCCAAAAGCGTTATAGTGCATAGTTAATAAGGAAGGGAGGCGTCTACCCTCACAGCACCCTACTTGACATTCGATTGGGAATCGAATGCTTACAATTCCCAGGGCCGGGTCGAAGACCAGACATCGAGGCTATGGCTTGGAGACATAACCTGCACAAGTGTGGGTGAAGGGCGACGAGGTGAGGGTGATAGGGGAGACAATTTAAAGGGAGACAAGCGAGATTAATCAATACACTGACTGTATTCAAAAGTTGCTTAGTTTATGTCAAATGTTCGTCTTATTCAGGTGTATGCATGTCCAGGGGAGTTGAAGGAATTTTAACTCTTGGTCTCTTTTCTAGCGTTCTTATCTTTCAAACGCTGCGCGTCCACAGTGCTTAATTCCTTTTAGGAATTTAGTTCCTCGTCCCCCAGTGTTTCAGCTGGTATCACCCAGTGTTTCAGCTCTTATCACCAAGTGTTTTAGCTCTTATCACCCAGTGTTTCAGCTCTTATCACCAAGTGTTTCAGCTCTTATCACCCAGTGTTTCAGCTCTTATCACCCAGTGTTTTAGCTCTTATCACCCAGTGTTTCAGCTCATATCACCCAGTGTTTAAGCTCTTATCACCCAGTGCTTTAGCTCTTATCACCCAGTGTTTCAGCTCTTATCACCCAGTGTTTTAGCTCTTATCACCCTGTGCTTTAGCTCTTATCACATAGTGTTTCAGCGCTTATCCCCCAGTGTTTCTCTACCCATCATTCAATGTTTCACTTTCCATCATCCAGTGTTTCACTTTCCATCATCCAGTGTTTCACTTTCCATAATTTAGTTCATTTTCTCGGGCCCCATTTCCCGAGTTCTTCGCCTTCTATTTTTAATGCTTGACATGCCTATCATGCAGTACCCAACTTGCCCTTTACACAGTGCATTTTTTGCCCTTAGCCTATTACTTCACTGGCCTACTATTCAGTTCTTTACTTGCCCACTGCCCAGTTCTTTACTTGCCCACTGCCCAGTTCTTTACTTGCACACTGCCCAGTTCTTTATTTGCCTACTATTCAGTTATTTACTTGCCCACTACCCAGTTCTTTACTTCCCTACTATTCAGTTCTTTACTTGCCTACTATTCAGTTCTTTACTTGCCCACTATAAGTTCTTTTCTTGCCCACTGCCCAGTTCTTTATTTGCCCACTATTCAGTTATTTTCTTGCCCACTTTTCAGTTCTTTTCTAGTCCACTATTCAGTTCTTTACTTGCCCACTACCCAGTTCTTTACTTGGCTACTATTCAGTTCTTTACTTGCCCACTACCCAGTTCTTTACTTGCCTACTATTCAGTTCTTTACTTGCCCACTACCCAGTTCTTTACTTGCCTACTATTAAGTTCTTTACTTGCCCACTGCCCAGTTCTTTACTTGCCCACTGTCCAGTTCTTTATTTTCCCACTATTCAGTTCTTTTCTTGCCTACTATTCAGTTCTTTACTTGCCCACTACCCAGTTCTTTACTTGCCCACTATTCAGTTCTTTACTTGCCCACTATTCAGTTCTTTACTTGCCCACAATTCAGTTCTTTACTTGCCCACTAACCAGTTCTTTACTTGCCTACTTTTCAGTTCTTTACTTGCCTACTATTCAGTTCTTTACTAGCCTTCTATCCAGTTCCTTACTTGCCTACTATTCAGTTCTTTACTTGCCCACTACCCAGTTCTTTACTTGCCTACTATTCAGTTCTTTACTTGCCCACTACCCAGTTCTTTACTTGCCTACTATTCAGTTCTTTACTTGCCCACTACCCAGTTCCTTACTTGCCTACTATTCAGTTCTTTACTGCCCACTACCCAGTTCTTTATTTGCCCAGTACCTTTTCTACCCCTTGCACTAATACTTCATGACTCACAACGAAAAAAAAAAGCATTTTTTAAATACGGAATTTTCTTTGGATATTGAGTTGTTATATATACAACATAGATCTATTTCTTTAAACACTTTATATATAGACATAGATCTATTTCCTTAAAGATGATATATAGATATAGATCTATTTCCTTAAAGACGTTATATATAGATATAGATCTATTTCCTTAAAGACGTTATATATAGATATAGATCTATTTCCTTAAAGATGTTATATATAGACATAGATCTATTTCCTTAAAGATGTTATATATAGATATAGATCTATTTCCTTAAAGACGTTATATATAGATATAGATCTATTTCCTTAAAGACGTTATATATAGATATAGATCTATTTCCTTAAAGACGTTATATATAGATATAGATCTATTTCCTTAAAGATGTTATATATAGACATAGATCTATTTCCTTAAAGATGTTATATATAGATATAGATCTATTTCCTTAAAGATGTTATATATAGATATAGATCTATTTCCTTAAAGATGTTATATATAGATATAGATCTATTTCCTTAAAGACGTTATATATAGATATAGATCTATTTCCTTAAAGATGTTATATATAGATATAGATCTATTTCCTTAAAGATGTTATATATAGATATAGATCTATTTCCTTAAAGATGTTATATATAGATATAGATCTATTTCCTTAAAGATGTTATATATAGATATAGATCTATTTCCTTAAAGATGTTATATATAGATATAGATCTATTTCCTTAAAGATGTTATATATAGACATAGATCTATTTCCTTAAAGACGTTATATATAGATATAGATCTATTTCCTTAAAGATGTTATATATAGATATAGATCTATTTCCTTAAAGATGTTATATATAGATATAGATCTATTTCCTTAAAGATGTTATATATAGATATAGATCTATTTCCTTAAAGACGTTATATATAGATATAGATCTATTTCCTTAAAGATGTTATATATAGATATAGATCTATTTCCTTAAAGATGTTATATATAGATATAGATCTATTTTCTTAAAGATGTTATATATAGACATAGATCTATTTCCTTAAAGATGTTATATATAGATATAGATCTATTTCCTTAAAGATGTTATATATAGATATAGATCTATTTCCTTAAAGATGTTATATATAGATATAGATCTATTTCTTTAAAGACGTTATATATAGATATAGATCTATTTCCTATAAGATGTTATATATAGATATAGATCTATTTCCTTAAAGATGTTATATATAGATATAGATCTATTTCCTTAAAGACGTTATATATAGATATAGATCTATTTCCTTAAAGATGTTATATATAGATATAGATCTATTTCCTTAAAGATGTTATATATAGATATAGATCTATTTCCTTAAAGATGTTATATATAGATATAGATCTATTTCCTTAAAGACGTTATATATAGATATAGATCTATTTCCTTAAAGATGTTATATATAGATATAGATCTATTTCCTTAAAGATGTTATATATAGATATAGATCTATTTCCTTAAAGATGTTATATATAGATATAGATCTATTTCCTTAAAGATGTTATATATAGATATAGATCTATTTCCTTAAAGACGTTATATATAGATATAGATCTATTTCCTTAAAGATGTTATATATAGATATAGATCTATTTCCTTAAAGATGTTATATATAGATATAGATCTATTTCCTTAAAGATGTTATATATAGATATAGATCTATTTCCTTAAAGACGTTATATATAGATATAGATCTATTTCCTTAAAGATGTTATATATAGATATAGATCTATTTCCTTAAAGATGTTATATATAGATATAGATCTATTTCCTTAAAGATGTTATATATAGACATAGATCTATTTCCTTAAAGATGTTATATATAGATATAGATCTATTTCCTTAAAGATGTTATATATAGATATAGATCTATTTCCTTAAAGATGTTATATATAGATATAGATCTATTTCCTTAAAGACGTTATATATAGATATAGATCTATTTCCTATAAGATGTTATATATAGATATAGATCTATTTCCTTAAAGATGTTATATATAGATATAGATCTATTTCCTTAAAGACGTTATATATAGATATAGATCTATTTCCTTAAAGATGTTATATATAGATATAGATCTATTTCCTTAAAGATGTTATATATAGATATAGATCTATTTCCTTAAAGATGTTATATATAGATATAGATCTATTTCCTTAAAGACGTTATATATAGATATAGATCTATTTCCTTAAAGATGTTATATATAGATATAGATCTATTTCCTTAAAGATGTTATATATAGATATAGATCTATTTCCTTAAAGACGTTATATATAGACATAGATCTATTTCCTTAAAGATGTTATATATAGATATAGATCTATTTCCTTAAAGATGTTATATATAGATATAGATCTATTTCCTTAAAGATGTTATATATAGATATAGATCTATTTCCTTAAAGACGTTATATATAGATATAGATCTATTTCCTTAAAGACGTTATATATAGATATAGATCTATTTCCTTAAAGATGTTATATATAGACATAGATCTATTTCCTTAAAGATGTTATATATAGATATAGATCTATTTCCTTAAAGATGTTATATATAGATATAGATCTATTTCCTTAAAGACGTTATATATAGATATAGATCTATTTCCTTAAAGATGTTATATATAGATATAGATCTATTTCCTTAAAGATGTTATATATAGATATAGATCTATTTCCTTAAAGATGTTATATATAGATATAGATCTATTTCCTTAAAGATGTTATATATAGATATAGATCTATTTCCTTAAAGATGTTATATATAGATATAGATCTATTTCCTTAAAGATGTTATATATAGACATAGATCTATTTCCTTAAAGATGTTATATATAGACATAAATCTATTTCCTTAAAGACGTTATATATAGATATAGATCTATTTCCTTAAAGACGTTATATATAGATATAGATCTATTTCCTTAAAGATGTTATATATAGATATAGATCTATTTCCTTAAAGATGTTATATATAGATATAGATCTATTTCCTTAAAGATGTTATATATAGATATAGATCTATTTCCTTAAAGATGTTATATATAGATATAGATCTATTTCCTTAAAGATGTTATATATATAGACATAGATCTATTTCCTTAAAGACGTTATATATAGATATAGATCTATTTCCTTAAAGATGTTATATATAGATATAGATCTATTTCCTTAAAGATGTTATATATAGATATAGATCTATTTCCTTAAAGACGTTATATATAGATATAGATCTATTTCCTTAAAGATGTTATATATAGATATAGATCTATTTCCTTAAAGATGTTATATATAGATATAGATCTATTTCCTTAAAGATGTTATATATAGATATAGATCTATTTCCTTAAAGATGTTATATATAGATATAGATCTATTTCCTTAAAGACGTTATATATAGATATAGATCTATTTCCTTAAAGACGTTATATATAGATATAGATCTATTTCCTTAAAGATGTTATATATAGATATAGATCTATTTCCTTAAAGATGTTATATATAGATATAGATCTATTTCCTTAAAGACGTTATATATAGATATAGATCTATTTCCTTAAAGACGTTATATATAGATATAGATCTATTTCCTTAAAGACGTTATATATAGACATAGATCTATTTCCTTAAAGATGTTATATATAGACATAGATCTATTTCCTTAAAGATGTTATATATAGATATAGATCTATTTCCCTAAAGACGTTATATATAGATATAGATCTATTTCCTTAAAGATGTTATATATAGATATAGATCTATTTCCTTAAAGATGTTATATATAGACATAGATCTATTTCCTTAAAGATGTTATATATAGACATAGATCTATTTCCTTAAAGATGTTATATATAGATATAGATCTATTTCCTTAAAGATGTTATATATAGATATAGATCTATTTCCTTAAAGATGTTATATATAGATATAGATCTATTTCCTTAAAGATGTTATATATAGATATAGATCTATTTCCTTAAAGATGTTATATATAGATATAGATCTATTTCCTTAAAGATGTTATATATAGATATAGATCTATTTCCTTAAAGACGTTATATATAGATATAGATCTATTTCCTTAAAGACGTTATATATAGATATAGATCTATTTCCTTAAGACGTTATATATAGATATAGATCTATTTCCTTAAAGACGTTATATATAGATATAGATCTATTTCCTTAAAGACGTTATATATAGATATAGATCTATTTCCTTAAAGACGTTTTATATAGATATAGATCTATTTCCTTAAAGACGTTATATATAGATATAGATCTATTTCCTTAAAGATGTTATATATAGACATAGATCTATTTCCTTAAAGATGTTATATATAGACATAGATCTATTTCCTTAAAGATGTTATATATAGACATAGATCTATTTCTTTAAAGATGTTATATATAGATATAGATCTATTTCCTTAAAGATGTTATATATAGATATAGATCTATTTCCTTAAAGATGTTATATATAGATATAGATCTATTTCCTTAAAGATGTTATATATAGATATAGATCTATTTCCTTAAAGATGTTATATATAGATATAGATCTATTTCCTTAATAATGTTATATATAGATATAGATCTATTTCCTTAAAGATGTTATATATAGATATAGATCTATTTCCTTAAAGATGTTATATATAGATATAGATCTATTTCCTTAAAGATGTTATATATAGATATAGATCTATTTCCTTAAAGATGTTATATATAGATATAGATCTATTTCCTTAAAGATGTTATATATAGACATAGATCTATTTCCTTAAAGATGTTATATATAGATATAGATCTATTTCCTTAAAGACGTTATATATAGATATAGATCTATTTCCTTAAAGATGTTATATATAGATATAGATCTATTTCCTTAAAGATGTTATATATAGATATAGATCTATTTCCTTAAAGATGTTATATATAGATATAGATCTATTTCCTTAAAGATGTTATATATAGATATAGATCTATTTCCTTAAAGATGTTATATATAGATATAGATCTATTTCCTTAAAGATGTTATATATAGACATAGATCTATTTCCTTAAAGATGTTATATATAGATATAGATCTATTTCCTTAAAGACGTTATATATAGATATAGATCTATTTCCTTAAAGACGTTATATATAGATATAGATCTATTTCCTTAAAGATGTTATATATAGATATAGATCTATTTCCTTAAAGATGTTATATATAGACATAGATCTATTTCCTTAAAGATGTTATATATAGATATAGATCTATTTCCTTAAAGACGTTATATATAGACATAGATCTATTTCCTTAAAGATGTTATATATAGATATAGATCTATTTCCTTAAAGATGTTATATATAGACATAGATCTATTTCCTTAAAGATGTTATATATAGATATAGATCTATTTCCTTAAAGATGTTATATATAGATATAGATCTATTTCCTTTAAGATGTTATATATAGATATAGATCTATTTCCTTAAAGACGTTATATATAGATATAGATCTATTTCCTTAAAGATGTTATATATAGATATAGATCTATTTCCTTAAAGATGTTATATATAGATATAGATCTATTTCCTTAAAGATGTTATATATAGATATAGATCTATTTCCTTAAAGATGTTATATATAGATATAGATCTATTTCCTTAAAGATGTTATATATAGATATAGATCTATTTCCTTAAAGACGTTATATATAGACATAGATCTATTTCCTTAAAGATGTTATATATAGATATAGATCTATTTCCTTAAAGATGTTATATATAGATATAGATCTATTTCCTTAAAGATGTTATATATAGATATAGATCTATTTCCTTAAAGATGTTATATATAGATATAGATCTATTTCCTTAAAGATGTTATATATAGACATAGATCTATTTCCTTAAAGACGTTATATATAGATATAGATCTATTTCCTTAAAGATGTTATATATAGATATAGATCTATTTCCTTAAAGACGTTATATATAGATATAGATCTATTTCCTTAAAGATGTTATATATAGATATAGATCTATTTCCTTAAAGATGTTATATATAGATATAGATCTATTTCCTTAAAGATGTTATATATAGATATAGATCTATTTCCTTAAAGATGTTATATATAGATATAGATCTATTTCCTTAAAGATGTTATATATAGATATAGATCTATTTCCTTAAAGATGTTATATATAGATATAGATCTATTTCCTTAAAGATGTTATATATAGACATAGATCTATTTCCTTAAAGATGTTATATATAGATATAGATCTATTTCCTTAAAGATGTTATATATAGATATAGATCTATTTCCTTAAAGATGTTATATATAGATATAGATCTATTTCCTTAAAGATGTTATATATAGATATAGATCTATTTCCTTAAAGATGTTATATATAGATATAGATCTATTTCCTTAAAGATGTTATATATAGATATAGATCTATTTCCTTAAAGATGTTATATATAGATATAGATCTATTTCCTTAAAGACAGCCACAAACTCGCCAGTAAACAAAACTATTCAATTCTTATTGGTCCATCTCTAGGTCAAAATTTGAAAACAATGTCTAAAACTAACGAAACAATTATTGCCAGAGTGTCAAGTGAATGGAGCCTTGACTTTGAACGTTGTTGTCTACGTTCAAAAATGTGCTCGAGGAGTTCAACAAATCTAGAAGTAATCCTTGTTCTAGTCTAAAATAGCCTGGCATTCATCCGTAAGCGCATTAGCTGGCTAGAAAAAGAGATACACTTGAGAGTCTTCAAGAAATTTGTTAGATGTGTATTACCCAGAAGTACCTCCAAGATATACCCTAGAAGACCTAGATAAAAAGATATGTATGACACCTAACAACTAAATCGACATATCCTGTAGTAGATGTCACGTGGCAGCGTTCATTGCTTGAACCAAGTCCTTAGCTCTGCAGACAACAATAATCTAACAGAATGTTGAGGGGGAAAAAATAAATGTTAGCCACTATTAGTATTAACCGATTGCCGTGTTCAGGTGTTATTTATTTTCGCTTTATCGGATCATATGACAACTCAACGAAAAAAAAATATTTAAAGTTGAGTAATGCTTCCAGGTTGTCGTGGTAATGTCGGCCAGCTTGAATCTACTCCTCTTGGTACATGTGGATGCATATTGAAATTATTTGTATACGTTGATCGTTCTGATATTTTGGTCTGTGCGGAGGTTTTTATGCAGACAACTTCCTACCTTATTCCTTTCAAGATTTAGTCATAGATAACCTGCATCCCGCATGGGATGTAACATTCCATAGACACACAGGAGCACAACTAGTGTCTTTTCATACATCTCTTAAGGATTAGTTCTTAGTCTCCGTCCGTTTTCGTAGGCTGGTGTAAAAACAAGATGCGAATGGCTAGAAATTTCAGGGAACTCATAAACATAATTTCTTGATAACACTTTCTTACAGTCTGCCCTTGACAGTGTGGACGTCTAATACTTTATGAAAGGTAGGGTCTCTAGATCAAATCACGGAGAAGATAAGGGGGGGGGGATTTTGACTTTCGTGAGTTTTAGAACACGCAACTCTAATGAGTACCTGACATTGGTTGATCCATAGAAACATCATCGGACCACTGAATCGCAAGATCTGAAAGGGATAAGTTTACATTTTAATTTCCATTGACATTATTTTGAACCCATCCGTTAATTAACCACGCTAGAAACAGCCATTCGTCCTAGTCATTTAATGTCATTGATCAAATCAACACCAAGAAAACATTAGAATCAAAGAACTGTACACAGACCAGAAACATCGGGCGGAATAAATAGGAATTGGGCCAGACAAAGATTGAATCAAGTCCGTGTGAAAGGACGTAATAGAAGCAGATGAGCTTGTAATCTGATAGTATCGTCCCCTGGTCATGTGACCGACTTTAAATGAATCTAAAAAACATGTATCAGCGAAAAGAGTTGTTGATTTTTTTTAAGCTTTCGCTTCGCTAGCTAGTCTTCTCTGGTTAAGGTACCTATATTGAACTGAGGCTTCAGAAGTTTAAGTTCCTATATTGAACTGAGGCTTCAGAAGTTAAAGTTTCTATATTGAACTGAGGCTTCAGAAGTTAAAATTTCTATATTGAACTGAGGCTTGACAAGTTAAATTTCCTATATTGAACTGAGGCTTGAGAAGTTAAAGTTCCTATATTGAACTGAGGCTTGACAAGTTAAATTTCCTATATTGAACTGAGGCTTGAGAAGTTACATTTCCTATATTGAACTGAGGCTTGAGAAGTTAAATTTCCTATATTGAACTGAGGCTTCAGAAGTTAAAGTTCCTATATTGAACTGAGGCTTCAGAAGTAAAATTTCCTATATTGAACTGAGGCTTGAGAAGTTAAATTTCCTATATTGAACTGAGGCTTCAGATGTTAAAGTTCCTATATTGAACTGAGGCTTGAGAAGTTAATGTTACTATCTTGAACTGAGGCTTGAGAAGTTAATGTTACTATATTGAACTGAGGCTTGAGAAGTTAATGTTACTATCTTGAACTGAGGCTTGAAAAGTTAATGTTACTATCTTGAACTGAGGCTTGAAATGTACATAAGTATCTAGTATTCCAATATGAAGTATCTTGAAATAAGAGGTTTATAACAATCAACAGACTCTCTAAATTAGATCAAGTATTTCAGATCAACAGACTCTCTAAATTAGATCAAATATTTCAGATCAACCTCTATTCTATTTTCGTTGCCTACGTAATGACAAAAATAGCATTTAGTCTTACATAAGTATTTTCCCTCAGGATAGTCTATCGGTGGTTTCAGTCTTTGAGGTGTTGTTTTTTTTTTCTAGTTGTCAAGAATAAAAAGTGTCCTTTGTTCACATGAGATTGCATGTGGCTGTGTGTGTGTGTTTGTGTGCGTATTGCGAGTGTTGTTATGGACACGTGCCAGACGTGATTAAGAAAGTTCCAAAAGCCTTCACGTTTTCTCCTAAACGTTAATTCAACAGTCTTAGCCGTATCTGATCTCGCAATGATACACACACACACACATACACAAACATAGAAACTCACAGAACGCACAAACACGTGCATCATATCACGTTTGTGTTTGTTTGTTTGTAGTATAAAATTAATGTAGTCTGTCCCATATTGTAATCACATTCAATAGCTGTAGCGCGCTCAATTTTTTAGCAGCAGTTTTTTCATAAAAATACACCAATTTTACAACTATTCACTATTAATAGTAACACGGGAGGCTATTAAGAAACGGATATGACTGCATACCATATGTATAACAAATTTATGCATATGGTTTTAGATTTTTGTCAAAAGGGTGTTGTTTCATATCAATATATTGCAAAGTTCTCTAGAAGTTCTGTCAAACTAACTACAACATTTACAAATAAAAATATGTTTACTTTTTGTTTTGAAAAGAAAAAATCTATTTAATATGCATATAAGTGGAACATAATTAGAAACAACAATTAATAAGTAGTTTTTCATATTATCGCGTGAGCTGAAGGTTAACACTATACACATAGAACACTCAACTAAAGGAATTTTTGTTTACGGTTGCTTTTTTTTTTCTTGAGGCTTTGTATAAGAGATTGATCCTTTACCAAACAATTAGATCAATTAAATAATCATTATGCTATCTGCTCGCTTATGTATACATTTAATTGGAAACAAAATCCTACAATTATTTTAAACAAGGCTACAAAGACAGTTTGTGTGGAAACACAAACGCCAAATCGGCCCCCAAAGTGGCCCACTCAGGCAGGTAAAAAGGCAGGTTTCAATTATCATCATCAAGTCCATTTGAGTGAGGGATAGAGAGGCGTAAAAATCCTCTCTTGCAAAAGCCCTGGACAGAAACCCTGCTGTCTTGCGTAGTGCATACACGTCACCATACAGGTTGAGAATTTTTGGTTTCCCTTACCTGTTGAAACGGATATCAGCAAGTCTGGGCAGTCTAACAGAATATGAGGCACGGTTTTCTCTTCTTCCCTGCAGTGGGGGCACCGTGAATCGAAATTTGGCCATAGCCGTGAGAAATATGAGCCAACAGAACAGTGACCGGTGCTATAATAGCTTGCTCAGGCCTGGACAGCCTCCACCATGGGGAAGTGCGGTCAGGGCGCCTTATGCGCTCCCAGACTCCACGGGCTTTTTGGGATTTGTCTCAGCACTCAAACCACTTTTCCATTTCTGTTTTTTTGTATTATAGCCAGGGTTTGATGAAAGCTTACAGCCTCATCAGTGGGTGGAATTTGCCCTCCCTGGTGGGCCAAGGAGTCTGCAATGGTGTTGCCAGTCACACCTATGTGACTCGGTACCCACTTCATTATTACAGTGCCATAGCGCTGCTTTATGTTGTGTGAAGCCATGATGACAGTGTCGATATTGGTGGGCCATGGTCCAGGGCTTTGCAAAGCCTGTAGTACAGATTTTGAGTCAGTGACCACAAAAATCTGTGTTGTCCTCAAATGTCCCGAGTCGAGAGTCAATGACCTTTAAGGCTTCACCGACTGCCATGGTCTCCGCATCAACGCTGCAAACACTACTACATGGTCAAAAGATTATTACTCAGTAAGATCCAAGAATCTTGATGTAGGCTCCATAGCCTGCTCTTCCAGAATCTATCAAAGCGGACCCATCAGTATATGCAAAAATAGCACTGGGCTTGAAGACATTAATGGTCTCCAGTGCTAGAATTGGAAGGTCTTTAGATGAACGACTTAGTTTAGTGGCATTAGGGTCTACTAGTTTCAAGCGTATGTCTGGGGTCATTGGGCGACACCAGGTGGGGGGGGGGAGGAAGGGGCTGAAGACGTTGTTCAATGGAAATTCACCATTCCCGACCCACTTTTTTTGGCATCCCTCAAATAAAAGGCCCCAGTAAAGCACAGTTCAAAACAAAACATACACTTCTTTGAATCCCCCGCTACATCCTGGCATATAATGATGCATCCGCACTACACCCATTTTTTACCATTTTTTACCATTTTTTACCATTAATTATAGAAATGTTGATAAATAATTTGTGGAGCCTTTGCTCTTTCTGTGAAACAGTTAGAAAGAAGAAACATCACTAGTCGCCACGATGTCCACTCTCTACACACACACACACACAGACATATATATATATATATATATATATATATATATATATATATATATTATAAAGTAGAATGTGAGGTGTATGTATGTATGTATGTATGTATGTATGTATGTATGTATGTATGTATGTATGTATGTATGTATGTATGTATGTATGTGTGTATGTATGTATGTATGTATGTATGTGTGTATGTTACTTAGAGACATCAAAACCGCTTGACCAATCTTGATAAAACTAGGCAGGAATGTTCCTTGGGTACTAAGACCGTAGTGTATCTATTGTAGCCCTAAAACAAACTTAAGACCCTCAAAAAACATAAAGTTGTCCGACTCTATATATAGAAAATGTAAAGAAACCAAGGCAGAAAGTGTTTACAAAAAGTATATAAAAATTAAACACTTAACCCAAAAAGTAAGCAGACAGCTGCAGAGTGAATACATAAACAATGTAATATCTAAAGATAACAACAAAAACCTATGGTCATACATTAAGTCTAAGAAAATGGAAACAACAGGCATAGCGCCATTAAAAGATGAACATAACATAATACATAATGATAATGAAACTAAAGCAAACACCCTAAACAAATACTTTGCATCAGCATTCTCAGCCCCAGGAGACAAAGACATATTTCTTAATTTGAACCAAGTAGACAACATAGAAGATTTAGTAGTACAAGAAAATGGAATTAAAAAACTATTAGCCAACACCAAACCAAATAAAGCGTCTGGACCTGATGGTATTCCAGCTAGATTACTCAAAGAACTAAGCAATGAGCTAGCCCCAGTATTCAAAATACTCTTTCAGGCATCGCTTAACCAGGGCAGAGTACCAAAGGACTGGAAAGAAGCTAATGTCACCCCCCTATTTAAAAAAGGAGAAAAATCTGATCCAGGAAACTAATGACCAGTATCACTTACCAGCATCACATGTAAAATACTAGAACACATAATATGTAGCAATATCATAAACCACTTAGACAAACATAATGTCCTCACCCCATACCAACATGGCTTTAGGAAATATAGATCATGTGAAACACAACTAATAGGACTAATTGATGATTTTTCAAAAGGTTTAGATAATAGTGAACAAATAGATGCTATCTTACTAGATTTTTCCAAGGCTTTTGACAAAGTTCACCACCATAGTTTGCTTAAAAAATTAAAATATTTCGGCATTAACGGTCCACTGCATCAATGGATTAAAGATTTTCTGATAGGGAGAGAACAAACTGTAATAATAAATGGCTCTAAATCAACACCAATGAAGGTAAACTCAGGTGTACCTCAAGGAACAGTCTTGGGTCCACTACTATTTTTAATTTACATAAATGATTCACCAAATTGCATTAGTTCAGGAACAAAAGTCAGATTATTTGCAGACGATTGCATAATATATGAACAATAAAAACAAAACAAGACACAGATATTTTACAAAGAGAATTAGATGAATTACAGAAATGGGAATCAAATTGGAGCATGTCTTTCCAACCAGAAAAATGTCAGTTGTTAAGAGTAACAAAAAAATTAAAACAAATTAATTCCACTTATCTTATTCATGGCAAACCAGTAACACAGACTAAAAACTCAAAATACCTAGGTGTTATAATAAATGAAAAACTGTCATGGAATCCACATATTGATGAAACTATAAAAAAATCCAACAAAGCATTAGGGTTTATTAAAAGAAATTTTTATAAATCAATAAACAACATAAAACTAAAATGTTATTTAACCTTGGTTAGGCCAATAATAGAATATGCATCCACCGTGTGGGACCCCTCAACTCAAGAAAACATTAAGAAACTGGAACAAACACAAAATAGAGCAGTGAGATTCATAACAAACGAATATTCACATTTGACTAGGGTAACACCATTAGTAAAATCACTAAATTTAGAAAGCCTTCAGGACAGAAGACTCAAAAGTAAAGTAGCAATTATACATAAAACACTGAACCATAATCTTCAAATACAAAAAAGAAAATTTAATAAAATACTCTGAAAGACACAAAAATAAAGGTACATTCCTCGTCCCATATGCTAGGACAAATTTGTACAAATACTCCTTCTTCCCTAGTGCTATTAGAGCATGGAATGGGTTGCCTGAGCTAGCCAGAAAAACCAGTGACTTGGCAGAATTTAAGTCATTGGTTAATATGCATGACTAAATGCATGACGCGTAGGACGTAATCATCTTCTTTTTTGATGTAACGTCTGTATTATATAAGATATAAGATATAGTATTTTCTGGATCTAGGCCATGGTTAACAATGTTAACATGAGAAAAGATCGAAAGGATTTAGACCTAGATCTAATTTTAAGAAATACACTTTGCGCAGATAGTTTTATCTTATCTTATCTTATATAATACAGACGTTACTTGGCTGGCTTATGAATTATGAAGGTCTGTCTATTGGCTGACTGACAAATATGAAGGTCTGTCTATTTATTTATTTATTTATATATTCTTGGTACTAGATCTAGATCTAAAAACGCAAGTTTAGATTAACCTTTCTCCACAAATCGTAGTAAACACTCTCCCAAAACACACACATACACACACACTCACAATTGTAATTTTAATAGACCCTTATAGTCACTGTGTCAATTTTTGATTTAGAATAGAGGCATATTTGTAGATCTAGATCTTGACGTTTTAAAATGTGCTACACATTATCATAAACAAAAGTCTTTACATTTTAAACTCAGGTTTGTTTGTTTTCTACACTCACGCACACACAGGTCTGCCTTTTAGCTGACTTTAGCTTCTGAAAATGTCTATTAGCTGACTAACGAATTATGAAGGTCTGTCTATTAGCTGACTAACGAATTATGAAGGTCTGTCTATTAGCTGACTAACAAATTATGAAGGTCTGTCTATTGGCTGACTAACGAATTATGAAGGTCTGTCTATTAGCTGACTAACAAATTATGAAGGTCTGTCTATTAGCTGACTAACGAATTATGAAGGTCTGTCTATTGGCTGACTGACGAATTATGAAGGTCTGTCTATTAGCTGACTAACGAATTATGAATCTCTGTCTATTGGCTGACTGGCGAATTATGAAGGTCTGTCTATTGGCTGACTAAAGAATTATGGATGTCTGTCTATTGGCTGACTAACGAATTATGAAGGTCTGTCTATGGGCTGACTAACGAATTATGAAGGTCTGTCTATTGGCTGACTAATAAATTATGAAGGTCTTTCTTTTGGCTGGCTGACGAATTATGAAGGTATGTCTATTGGCTGACTAACGGATTATGGATGTCTGTCTATTGGCTGACTAACGAATTTTGAAGGTCTGTCTATTGGCTGACTAACGAATTATGAAGGTCTGTCTATTGGCTGACTAACGAATTATGAAGGGCTGTCTATTGGATGACTGACGAATTATCAATGTCTGTCTATTAGCCTAGATGGAGAGGCACCCGAATCGCCTTTCGCATACATAAACTTGGATAAGACTAAACTTTTGCGAGTGGGATACAAGGCAAAGGGTGCCCCCTTCAAACTTGGCAAGTCAAAGCTTGAAGACTTGGAAAAGTTCACATACTTTGGCAGCATCATAACAAACGATGGGGATGCTTACCATGATGTAGCGTGCCTAATAGGAAAGGCAGGGGGCATTTTCCAAAGGCTGCGGCCTATTGGTACAAGCCATAAATACACCCTCTTACCACCATCGTCCTCCCAACAGCATCATTTGCATGTAAAACATGGGAGTCATCTGCCAAAATGAAGAAAAGACAAAATGTGGTGGCTCACCAAAGATGGCTAGGACGGAGTTTAGGAGTCAGTTCTAGAGATCGGGTCTCCAAGAAATCTTATAACCAGTCGACCACTTAGGCTGTGACAGAGCGTTGCATAAGGTTTTCGGGGCATGCTCTCTGACAAAATGAATTACGCACACCAAGAGTTGCGATGACATGGAGGCCAATACGAGGAAAGCGCAAACAGAGACGTCCTAGTATAACGTGGCGCCACACTTTCATGGAGGCCTCAGATCAATGGACACCAGGTGGGAAGAGGCTTCAGACATTGCCAGTGACAGATCTTTGTGGAGACAGCTTGCCTGTCCAATGCGCCGAACATCGCTGGAGGATGTAAGTAAGTCTATTCGCTGACTTACGAATTATGAAGTTTGATAGTCTATGTCCTTTTAGTTCGTTGCTCAAAACTTGTTTTCTTTTGTACGAGCTTGATGCTGATCTACATTTTACCAATAAACTGACAGTGAACAAAACATTTGATGGGTTCAAAGTGAGACTAGTATTGTAAGTTGGTCTGTACATAGCTAGTGTGTGATCTAAAACTTAATAAGGATATACTAATCATTAGGAAGTAAAATCATCTACTATTTATATTGACATTCATTAAGGGGATCGACTCCGTGATGTAAAGTAATCTAAAACGCTTAATGACCATTTCGATGTGACTATCCCCTAGATGTAAATTCATTTAAAATGTTTATTGACCATCTTTATGTGACTATCCCCTAGATGTAAAGTCATTTAAAATGTTTATTGACCATCCTGATGTGACTATCCCCTAGATGTAAAGAGAGGGAAGCAGACGTGACAGATCGTGACATGTTATCACCCGACAGATCCTGGTTGCTTTGCCCAGTCCCAACACTGTATATTACCTGCTATCTGATAAACGTCTTAATCTCAGTAGCTAGCCAGCCACTTCTAGTCCTCAAGATGTCTGTTATCTCAACCGTATCACAAGACAAGGACCCCCCTCCAAACACCCAGTGTGTAGGGCAGTGGTGCCCAATCTCTTGCAGTCTGTGGGGGCCATATAAATTTCTTCTGAGACGCGTGTCACGTGTCGCCTCGTCATCAAAAATAGTCGAGTCTTATTGATCTGAGCTTTTATGCAGCCTGGGTTCTAGTTTCAAGTGGGCCGGTTAAGGACCACGTTTAAGGCCGAATGTGGCCCACAGGCCGTAGTTTGGGCATCATTGTCTATGGTTTGGGTTTATCAAACTATTTTAATTGGATATCACAAAATAGGTTACGCACCATGAGACTCGCCTGAGACGCCCCCGCCCTCTCAACATCACCGTTTGGTCCATATGTCACAGTTCTCACGCGATGCCAGGGAAGTCGGTCCATTAACCCGGACAACACTTAGCACACAGCAGGGACAATCAAACCACTAACCGGGACGCCCTGTGTTGGGACAAATCATCTGCTTCTAACTTTGTGGACTGCTGGACAGAACTAAATGTTCGTGCTTGGACTATGTTGTCTTGGGTGAACTGCACACTCAGTGGTCGGACCTCATATTGTGATTATTCTAATTATGCGTGTTTACCGTAATACTATTCTGACTTTGGCTTCTAAAAAAATGTAAAGTTACTCTACACATACAGGAGAAATCCAGTTCATGAAAATTTGGTTTGTATTTTTGTAGTGATTGTCTTGAAAATGTCTAAATAGTTTTAGTTATTTCCACTGAAATGTTGTTCGTTAGATAAACAAAGAAATAATTCAATCCGTCAACCACAAACTGGTCAAGGTTTTTGTTATATGCTATATGTTATCAATCGCGAATATTCGGTTCTTCGAAACGAGAAAGGTATATTTTATTGTTCAGATTTAACCTGCATAGAAAAAAAAATTAGATAAAGTTATTTAAAACTAATTGTTCAATTAAAAAGTAAAAATCTTTTGTAGTGTTGAATTCACGTCACGCAACAGCATTATAGTCTGATCCATTTCTGAAAGTGTAACGCCACTATTACGTCTAAAAAACTGTACATCAGGAGAAAAGCCATTATTACTTTTAAGATTCTGTGCACCAGGTGAGAAGCCATTATTACTTTTAAGAAACTGTGCATCAGGAGAAAAGCCATTATTACTTTTAAGAAACTGTGCACCAGATGAAAAGCCATTATTACTTTTAAGAAACTGTGCATCAGGAGAAAAGCCATTATTACTTTTAAGAAACTGTGCACCAGATGAAAAGCCATTATTACTTTTAAGAAACTGTGCATCAGGAGAAAAGCCATTATTACTTTTAAGAAACTGTGCATCAGGAGAAAAGCTATTATTACTTCTAAGAAACTGTGCATCAGGTGAAATGCTGCTATTACTTCTAAGAAGAAGTTACATTGGTATGCCTTTTATTTATATCTTGATACCTACCTGATACCTACCTGATACCTACCTGATACCTACCTGATACCTACCTGATACCTACCTGATACCTACCTGATACCTACCTGATACCTACCTGATACCTACCTGATACCTATGAAATGGCTCAATTTAGTTTCTGTGTAACTCCACATACAAAAGGGTGTTTACCATCATAGTTTAGACCCCGCACCCACTGGTACGTTGCTACGCCACTGTGTATATTGATGCCTTCGCCATCAACATTATTTTATAATTCTTAAACTTCGATTGGAAACAAAATGTCAATGTGCCAGTTGTACAACCTTTATTAAAGAAAGAAATGAAATAAAACATATAGCCACTGAATCATTAGAGGAAACATTTCGACCAAGTTTTGAGTGCATTAAGAAAGACTGAACTTGAAATAACACTCAGTCCATCCATCCAATAATAAATGTGTGTCTGTGATAGGAGTATACTAAATACATGACAGAAAACAGGGACATTATACAAACCGAGGAACTAAGGGACATTATACTAATTGAGGAACTAAGGGACATTATACTAACCGAGGAACTAAGGGACTTTCACTCGGTGTCTAACTACTGTTTATACACATTTAATAATTCATCCAATGGATGAGTGTCTCTTGTGAGTGATCTGCTGGAGACGGAGAGTAGCTCTTGATCAGTTATGACTTACCCAGACTTTGATCATCTTTCTAGTTTGTGTTTTCATTTTCATAAACGATCTCTAAGATATTTAGAGGTTTGGTAGAGAATGAATCCAATGGCATCTCATAAATGTCCAAATTCAAGATATTCATGCAACAGAGATTCACAACGATGGAGAAGAATAGTTTGACTTCCCCGTGTCAATGTGACCTTTTCTCTTGTTCTTTGTTATTGTCTTGTAGTTTGTTTAATGTCACATTTGGTTTATGAACAGATTTATGAAATAGACTCAACAAGACGCACATTATAAATAGTTGCATTTAGTCTCATTTTATACGGACATTTCTTTTTATAATAGCCAGAAATGCTCATTGCATCTAAAGCGCTTAATGTAGTCCGGAGTGTCTCTACAGAAGAGAGTTTTACTGTCACATGACAAAGTGTTCTATGAGAGGACTAGAGCTCATCATAAAACTCTCTTAAGCAACGTTTGGATATTACGTTAATACTTTGGGGGGGGAGGATAATTTATTACGAATCGTTACAAGGAGGAGTGGGTTCTGAAGATTTGTTACGTAGCAAAACATAAAAAAAAATATTCAAATGAAATAACAAGTACAGTGATCCCTTGACTATTGCGGGTCACACTTTGAAGAAGGGTATGCCACGGGTTAAAAAAATATATATTATTGTAAAAAAAATGTTTAGTTGGGGTTTTTTTTGTTTAACATCCAATGTATAGGCCCAGAGAGTCCAGTATTGGGGGTAAAAAACTGAAATACTTCATCGAAGCGTGGAAATGAGTCGATCCTTTTTCCCATCATTTTAATGTTTGTACAACTATTGTCTCCCCTTGAATCTTTGTAGATAGAAACGTTTAAAAATAACAATAGATAACTATATAGATCAGTTCTGTTTTTTTCATTAGCACTTAACTGGCACAGAGGTTAGGACAGTTTTGCAAATACATGAAAAAAATTCACCACTGTAATATTCACCCAGATACCCCACCACCCTTTCTTTTGCCTCCCCACCTTTCCTAACTGGTTCAGACCAGTGTAAGGATTATAGCGTAGTGAGAAAGCTAAAAGCATAAAATAGCGCTAAACAAAAACAATGGTAAAAATATTATTCATCGCACAGATTTAGTGTTGATGGTCTAGATCTATTTTTAGTACTATGGAAATTTCAATGTCTTATTATTGCAGAATTAGCAAACGCTATAAATTAATTAAATGTTAATAATCTTATATCTTGACCCGAAGTATGAGTATCTTCTATTGAACCTAATTAGAAATTAACTAATTTGTTGAAACTATGAGACCTTCACGCGTACATTGCATGGCATTCAGTTTACCACGTGACCTCTGCAATGTCTACATTTTCTATTCTCCATTTGCTCGATCTGGGTCAATGGCTACGAGTGTCAATGAACACAAAGTTTGTTTATATTTTTGTGTACAATGAAATCCCACTAGTTTAGAAATGCTTGGCGTCTGTCTATATTTGTTTAGAGCACTGTGGACAGCACTTGGGAAAAATCACCAACTATTATCTCCCCATTGTTTGATAATTATGTCCCTTGGAACCGTAGTAATTTTGCGTGTAACTTTTCCTTCTTAGTGTAATGTTTCCCCTAGAGTTTCTTATGATGAAAAAATGTAATCCTACTAAGTAGTTTGTCGGTCGTTGGGGCAGTCCCGTGCAGACAGTCGTATGGGAATGATGGAGAGAGAGAACGGGAATGTTGGTCACCTACTAATTGTCCGACACCCATTGCCCACACCATCCGGGATGAGAACTACCGATGTCCTTATCGTTTGTATCTGTGGCACGGCGTCTCCGTTTGTCCAGTCTGAGGAGCACGCGCCGGAATTAATGGGACCTGGCTCTCTCGTCAACGTTAGAAATAATGTTGGATTATGCTTACTGTAATGGATTGTACAAGGTACCTAGTTTTTTAGGGCGCTTTCTTGTGGGTGCTTCTGATTTTTTTTACATATATTGGGGCCAAGGGGGAGTTACCATCTTCTACCTAGTGCGTTCCCAGGTGGCGGATATGGGAAGGACCGTTAGATATAAGGGTTAGCTGCGAATACCAAATAAACAGCCGCGGACCAACTGGTTTGCAGTCATGGAGGATGAGGAGGAGTGTTCCAGTGGTTAGAATATTACTAAAAACATCTCAGAAATCCAGGGAAATGATTGCAAAAAGCGAGTCTAGGGCGCTCTAACTCTAAACCCGGGTAGATGAAACTCGTTAGCTAGGGATAACAATGTACATATAAAGTTATATAAATACACGCTTGTTCTTGGACTAAGAAGAAGAAAGATTAAGTCTCATACAGATCCCTAGAAAAAAGACAAGTTAACTATTTTTTTAAAATACATTTGAATAACTTCGCTTACATTGAGTAATATCGCATCAATTATTTTGAAGTAATCAAAACTGTACACAAATGCTTAAGTTACTCTCCTGGCCTAGCGACTTAAGTGTTGTCTTCTGCCTTACATGTTGTAGGGTTGAAATGTCACTTGACACGTACATTTCTAACCAACGTTCAAAAGTTCAAACCTGCTATAACGTCTAAGTTCTGTAGAATTGGAAACAGAAATAAGACATAAGACAAAAGACAAAAGAACCGCCCTAGACTTGAAGTTTTCTCACATTTCACCTGCAGACGTTTTGAAAAGGGATGATCTCTCTGTTGATCTGACATTTCTATCAGGCTCTGAAGCAGCCTTGGAATGTCAGCCCCAACAGGTAGCCTCACAGGTAGTCCCAACTGTTTAGAGGGGAAGAGATGAAAATATAGGATGGGAGGGGACATACAGACATTCATCGAATGTGTGCATTCAACATCGTGAGTTCGTTCAAATGACTCCCACACAGTTCATAAGGTCATGTATTGTGTTTCATGGTATTTCTCTGTGTTGTGACGTTTCATGTCTGTGTTGGTGACATTTCAATGTATTTCTCTATGTTGTGACGTTTTAATTCTCCGCCTTGTGACAACGTTGTATTTGTCTGTGTTGTGGTCTTTTATTTCTCTGTGTTGTGACGTTTAATTATATTTCTCTATTATGTGAGGTTTAATTATATTTCTCTATGTTGTGACCTTTAATTGTATTTCTCTATGTTGTGACGTTTTATATCTCCGCCCTGGGACGTTGTTTTCTCTGTGTTGTGACGTTGTATTTATCTGTGTTGTGACGTTGTATTTCTCTGTGTTGTGACGTTGTATTTCTCTGTGTTGTGACGTTGTATTTATCTGTGTTGTGACGTTGTATTTCTCTGTGTTGTGACGTTGTATTTCTTTTTGTTGTGACGTTGTATTTCTCTGTGTTGTGACGTTGTATTTATCTGTGTTGTGACGTTGTATTTCTCTGTGTTGTGACGTTGTATTTATCTGTGTTGTGACATTTTATTTCTCTGTGCTGTGACGTTATTTTTCTTTGTGTTGTGAATTGTATTTCTCTATGATGTGACGATTATTTCTCTGTGCTGTGTGGCGTTGTATATTTAGACCTTCATTCCTGAACGTCACATTAGCGCGACACACATTGATGTTGAACGGACACGGTGTTGGTGTTAACGTTGATTTATTACGTCTGACTGTCTGCCTTCAAACATTTCTAGGAATACTCGAGGAGATTTTAAAAACTTGTCTTACTTAAGGTTTTTTATTGAAGAATCAAGTGTATTGTAAACTTGAATAGTTCTGAGATTATATAGAGAAAGTTGAGATGGGTTTTTTTTAACTCTTGTGTAATACCAGGCATAGACATGGAATTAATATAAGCATGAGGTTTTGTTGCTGTAATGTATATTACTATATAAACACTAACCAAGTTAGTTACTAGTAGTTAGTACCTTTAAAAGTATTTTAAGTGGTTTGAGATGGAAATCATATACCCGTAAATGCTTTTATGAAAGTTACATATTCATTTCTATTTAAAATTCATACCGGTATATTTCAGAATATGTAAGTGTATTTAAAATGTTTGTTGTAATAACATTCTCCAGCAAGACTTCATGTCTACCTTTATAAAATATTGGATACTGAGTGAACTAATTCCTTTCAGATCTATTTCACTACCTTAGAAGTCTCTAAATAATAATCTGAGAATTATGTAGGAACGTGCTTAGGTCAACTTGGTCGCATGTAAGTTATCTTAAGCAGTGTTATCTCCCGTACTACTTCGCTATACATGTATATTCAGAGAGATCTACAAGCTTTCACTGCTTCAGCACTAGACGCTATTACGTGTCTGAGTAGAGTGTACTATTAGATTTATTCTTAGTAATGTATTGTATAAACTGTCTTCATGCTGATATAACATCCTCTGAACTCTCTGGTCAAATGTTTTGTATAACCTGCATCCATGCTGATATAACATCCTCTGAACTCTCTGGTCAAATGTTTTGTATAACCTGCATCCATGCTGATATAACATCCTCTGAACTTTCTGATCAAATTTTTGTATAACCTGCCTCCATGCTGATATAACATCCTCTGAACTCTCTGGTCAAATGTTTTGTATAACTTGTCTTCATGCTGATATAACATTCTCTGAGATCTCTGGTCAAATGTTTTGTATTCTGGCCTAGTGGTAAGGTGCTTTGCTTCTGAGCCGGGGATTCCTATGAAGACTTGAGTTTTTTTTATTTCGGCATCTTTAGGGCGCTTCTGAGTCCACCCAGCTCTAATTGTTACCTGACAGTAGTTGGGGGAAAGACGGTATGTCGTTGTGCTGGCTACATGGCACCTTTACATCATCTGCCCAAGGTCTGAAAGGGGATTTTTTTTAACATAAGGGCGAGTGTCTGGGAGAAACGTTTTAGTACAGTG
>JAZGLO010005354.1:0-39605 GCA_036873155.1 Biomphalaria sudanica
CATTATCAGTACTTTCGTCGCTTGGTAATTTCACTTAAAACTGGGTATTTTTCCTGTCAGACTATTTTTGTATTTTCACACTACATTGCTGCATTTTTTTAAAATCAGGTACTAGTATTTAAAGGACTCTTTGATGTAAAATTAGTTTGTACTAAAATACTTCATATTTTGAGCTCTTCATTACAATTAACTATATTTTCGACATTTAAAAAATTGTCTATATTAGTTTCAAAAGTAATTTCTCGCGTATTTGTGGCAGATATTCCATATCAAATATTAAATTCCAGACACATCAGTAGGGCTTTGCAATCGCTGGTGTTAATTAAGAGTCGAAATCTGGACCTGCTCTAATGTATGTGCTTGTTGGTTTTTTAATCTGGGTATTTCTTAGTGTATATACCAAGATTTTGGGTTTACAAAAAAAAAAAGTACAGGCATTTACAATGTAAGAAGATGGCGAGTAATAAAGTGTGGGAGTGTATGGTTGTGTGTGTGGAGAGAATAGAGTGGTGGGGCATGGATGAGTGTAGAGGGTATCAAGGGGTGGGGAAGAGATGTTTTAGTAAGTGACATATCAAAAGCTACGGGATAAAACCACGTTGGTGCATTAGTCACTGACAGCTTTGTGCGAAATATTTGTTGGGATTGAATGATACATCAGAGCTGGCACGACTACAGAACAAGTGTGTGTGTGTGTGTGTGAGAGAGAGAGAGGATCAAATAAAATAAACACTTATTTTACTGGTAAAATAACATTACAGAAGTAATAATATCACGAACATGTTAGGATTAACGTAAACGCGATTCATTAAAAAAAAAATGGTGGGGTGTTTATTCAAAATTCGTACAAGCTTTGAATATTGAGGCTTCGAATAAATGTGACTGTAAACAATTCAGTGCACGTAATAATGGACTCAACATAAATACAGAAACGCTAGCAAAGCAATAGCAACAACGACAGGGGAAAGGGGGAGGATAAGCAACAGCGATGACTGGCAAGTCGAAACAAAAAGAAAAATTTTACACTACCTCTCCAGAAAAACCTGGCAAGTGGAAAGCTGTTAAAACAGGAAAAGAGATTTTCGTGTGTGTGTTTGTGAGTGTTGAAAGGGAGCCGCTCCAACCAAGGGCTGCTACCTATATGTACCCTACCAGTTAAAGCTTCCCTTAAGTCCCAGCTCGGCTGGCGTAGATTTCCTTCTTCTCCCTACAGCCAAAGAAAAGACCAGAGCATGCGGCGTCTTTAATTGTATCGGGGTGGGGAGCTGTTGGTGTGTGTGTGTGTGTGCGTGAAAAGGGGGGGGGGTGAAGATCAATATGAGAGTGAATTCTCTATCCACGATCAATACAGATGAAGAAAGCCAGGAATAAAAGGCCAGGTTATAAACAATACTTTTTTCCCCCCTTCCGTCTTGTGTAGATAACTCATTTCAAAACTTGTTTCTACAATATTTTTCAGAATAAACAGTGTACGTACAACATACAGCACGCGGCTCGTTCTCATTCGATAGTAATGACGCCACTGTATCCAAACGGTACATATGTATTAGATTGAGAACAACTGTAGTGACAGGCTAGTCTAGAACACTTGATAGCGGGTTTTCATTTAGTAGAACATTGTAGTAAAAAAAATGGGGGGGGGGGGGAGGGAGTACTATACTTGGAAACCAGGGGGGTAAACAGTGCAGAATGAGGCCCTAGAAAGTCATTCAAATGAAGTGGCAAAGTCAATGAGAACTGGTCAATGGTGTTCAAGTGTTTCGGCTCGATAGTGTTTAGGTGGCTCGGGTGGATGGTGTTCAAGTGTTTCGGCTCGATAGTGTTTAGGTGGCTCGGGTGGATGGTGTTTAGGTGGCTCGGGTGAATGGTGTTCAAGTGTTTCGGCTCGATAGTGTTTAGGTGGCTCGGGTCGATAGTGTTAAGGTGGCTCGGGTCGATAGTGTTTAGGTGGCTTGGATGGATGGTGTTTAAGTGGCTCGGGTGGATTTATTTTAGGTGGCTCGGGTGGATGGTGTTTAGGTGGCTCGGGTGGATGGTGTTTATGTGGCTCGGGTGAATGGTGTTTAGGTGGCTCGGGTGGATGGTGTTTAGGTGGCTCGGGTGGATGGTGTTTAGGTGGCTCGGGTGGATGGTATTCAGGCGTGGGGCCTTGCTGTAGTTCTGGCGGATGGTGTTTAGGACTGTAGTCATAATGTGGCTCAGGTTGCTGTGTTATTGGGGCATAATGGGGTTTCCGATCTAAGTTCCATTTAAGCATCGTCTGTACTTAATGTTGGTATACGTGACCAAACCAACCAGTAAATAATTGACATGAAGGAATCTACACAACAAACTTCATTGTATGATGTGTTCCTTATGGTGTGCTCTTTCTGACGTGTTCTTCGTGGTGTGTTTGCTGGGGTGTGTCAATTGTGTCGTGAAGAGCTAATGGCAATTTCTGAGTGGCGGAATTAGAAACTTAAGATAAATTTGGGTACAAACTAATGTAATGACGTCATCTATTAAGTGGATGAAACTGTTGTTTCTTTCCCTGCATGCACTGTCCACATAGCCACGTTCTATTTAAGAAAAACAAATGCAGTATTTATATTCTGAATCTTCAATGAATAATGTAAAAAAACTGAAATCGTTTTAAATATACCCAGATGTTCAGGCACACATTAAAGGTTTAGATGCGCTAGCTTTTAATGATCATTTTACATTGGGGGGGGGGGGCATTATATGAAGCAGCTTAATGAATTTCGGATTGTGCAGGAAAGTTGGAAATTAAAAAAATGAAAGAGATGGGGTGGGGGAGGGGAACTGCTCGCGCTATGACGTTTTCGCAAGTCAACATTTTATAGCCATTGAACTGGGCAACAAAACTGACAAAGGCATGACTGTATAGAGTGAGCGATTCGAGAGATTCAGGAAACGTGACGCACCTCATTGTCAGTTACGTCATAACTACGGGCTAAGAAATCAATGGTTTGGAGAGTTTTCCTCTCGTGATTTCGCATATTCTTCACATGTTCCCAAAGGATCCATCCATGGGGGTTAGAGGATAAGTGATAAGTGGGTAGAAGCAGGACAGAGAAAAAAGTAAATGAGCTTTTGACCGCTACTGAAAGGATTTTGTTTCCACGTGTTCTCCTAGGTACGATAATTTGAATGACCCTCCCTTGCTTTGCCATTTTGTGTTCACGCCATCAAAGATAATGAAGGAGTTCTCAAACTAGTGGTAGACACGTGAGCTACTGATATCAGATTACTGGTGTGTGGCATCCATGATAGTAATATTTGGTGAACTTAAAATGTTTGGAATTTAAAAAATCATGGATTTGAATCTAAAATGTGTATCAATTTGTAATATTTGGTGAACTTAAAATGTTTGGAATTAAAAAAATCATGGATTAGAATCTAAAGTGTGTATCAATTTGAAATAAGGATTTAAACAACAACGTAAAACTCATTAGTCTAGTCGCAAAATGGACGACTCTATGGAGTTAGAGAGGTCAAGCTCTGGCCCACTTCTGTCGACAATGCTTAAGGTTAAGTTCGATAAGCCATTGCTAAATGAAAATTAAACTTGTGGCATGTCTTTGGTTAGGAAAATTAAGGACGAGTGCAGTGTTCCAAGTAGATACCCAGACCCGTCACCGGACTATTTTGACACATTTAATGTAGACTATATTGAATCTACAATGAAAAACAACGACAACGATTGTATGTATTCTGTTTAACTCGTTGGATCACACGATTTCATGATAGATTTTGACTATCAACTAAAGACATGATTACTTTTTTATGTCGACAGGAAGTAGAAAGATTATTAACACCCACCTATATACATAGGGGGCGCAACGCTTGGCTTCCGAATCTGGGGTCCTGGGTTCGAATCTCGGTGAAGACTGGGATTTTGAATTTCGGCGCCCCTGAGTCCACCCAACTCTAATTGGTACCTGACTTTAGTTGGGAAAAATAAAGACCGTTGGTCTATGTGCAGCCACATGACACCCTGCTCGTTAACCGCTGGCCATAGAAACAGATGACCTTAACATCATCTGCCCTATAGATCGCAAGGTCTGAAAAGGGGAAACTTAACTTTTAACTATCTATATTCTATATACATAAACCTATTTGATAGATTATAGAGTAAACAAACCCGGTGGCTGGGTAGTTAAAGCAAGGTTTTACATCTTAATAGACCCCCCATACAGATCAATGTTCTATACTAAATAATATCAAATGTATGCATTTAATAATATCATGTGTGTAAGTATTAATACTAAGAGATATGCTCAAAATCTAGAAAACTGTATGACACTTTAAAATGAACATTGTGATGTTCTATCAGTGTCCAGGCTTTCCTACGATCCTATCACATTTGTGTACGTGTGAAGTCAATGTTATTGATGAACTATTTGATAGTTGCTTTGTTGTACCAAGGGATAGAGTCTAATCGTGCTCTAGTGGTGTCGTGTGTTGCTATTCCAGTATTTTGATGACTCATCACAAGTCGCGAGGAAAAGGAAACATACTTGACATTTGGGTTTCTTCTTCTCGTCTTGCTGCCAACTACAAACATTTACATTTTTAAAGTGTCAATTTCCCAGCAGTCAAAACTTAAGAATGCATTACTCGACTAATGACTAGCAGGCGGTCTTTAAAAAAAATATATATATATATATATTAAGATCATGTGTGAAGTTGCAAAAAAAAAAAAAAAAAACGCAAATAAGCATTTCATACAAAGACTGACCTTGTGGATTTGTCCTAGTTTAATAACTTATTCCAAGCATGCACTCTGAAATTATTGTTTCTTTTTTACTTTAACAACGGATTACGTATAAAAAGATAGGGAATCAGCTGTTAGTCTTCTCTTCATAGTTTTGTTATTTATTATACTGGATTCCATTTTGACCCGATCACTACAGCCCCCCCCCCCCCCCCCCCCCCCCGCCGCATCCTCTCCCTAGAACTCTTACGTTTCACTGTTATTTCTTTTTCTCTGACGTACACGGGTCTCTCTCTCTCATTTCGTGACAATGTTTACGTTATTACTAAACATGGGAGATAACCCCCAGTTGTAACTCTTTGTTGTCTGCCCCTTTATTCAAAGATTCCCCCAACTCCGAGGAGCAGAGTAGGTCTCGCTTAATGCATTACAGGGAATATCTTCAAACGAATAGTGGTTATTTTTAGTGCCTAGTGATACGCTAGCGTCAGATTTCTAAAAGTAGGAAAAACGATATTGATCCCCCCCCCCCGGTACCTCACCCTCGTTCTTCTCGAGTGTCGAGGGCGAGTTCATTGTCAACTCTAGAGACGTGGCGATGTTTATGATACAAGAGGGGGGAAACATGGAGGGGGGGGGGGCTGTATTAACTTGTCTGGAGATGTTGGAGTCCCGTGGAGCTACAGGCTAGAACTGACATTACAGGCTAGAACTGACATTACAGGCTAGAACTTACAATACAGGCTAGAACTTACATTACAGGCTAGAACTGACATTACAGGCTAGAACTGACATTACAGGCTAGAACTGACATTACGGGCTAGAACTGACATTACAGGCTAGAACTTACAATACAGGCTAGAACTTACATTACAGGCTAGAACTGACATTACAGGCTAGAACTTACATTACAGGCTAGAACTTACATTACAGGCTAGAACAGACATTACAGGCTAGAACTGACATTACAGGCTAGAACTGACATTACAGGCTAGAACTTACATTACAGGCTAGAACTTACATTACAGGCTAGAACTTACAATACGCTATGCATGCACGGACATTGGGGCCTTCATTTCGTTTAAACCTGGCAGTTAAAAGCAGAATGGGCAGAAATGCATCAGAAGATTGTGTTATAACATTACATCGAAGTAAAACAATATCATTGAGACAAGTGAGGACTGGTTTAGTGAACAAACTATCAACCAGAACAGAGATGACTGGCTTAGTGAACAAGCTATCAACCAGAACAGAGATGAGGACTGGCTTAGTGAACAAGTTATCAACCAGAACAGAGATGAGGACTGGTTTAGTGAACAAGCTATCAACCAAAACAGAGATGAGGACTGGCTTAGTGAACAAGTTATCAACCAGAACAGAGATGAGGACTGGCTTAGTGAACAAGCTATCAACCAAAACAGAGATGAGGACTGGCTTAGTGAACAAGTTATCAACCAGAACAGAGATGAGGACTGGCTTAGTGAACAAGCTATCAACCAAAACAGAGATGAGGACTGGCTTAGTGAACAAGTTATCAACCAGAACAGAGATGAGGACTGGTTTAGTGAACAAGCTATCAACCAAAACAGAGATGAGGACTGGCTTAGTGAACAAGTTATCAACCAGAACAGAGATGAGGACTGGCTTAGTGAACAAGCTATCAACCAGAACAGAGATAAGTGAGGACAGGTTTAGTGAACAAACTATCAACCAGAACAGATATAAGTGAGGATTAGTTTAGTGAAAAAACTATCAACCAGAACAGAGATGAGTGAGGATTGGTTTAGTGAACAAACTATCAACTAGAACAGAGATGACTGGCTTAGTGAACAAGTTATCAACCAGAACAGAGATGAGGACTGGCTTAGTGAACAAGCTATCAACCAGAACAGAGATGAGGACTGGCTTAGTGAACAAGTTATCAACAAGAACAGAGATAAGTGAGGACAGGTTTAGTGAACAAACTATCAACCAGAACAGATATAAGTGAGGATTGGTTTAGTGAAAAAACTATCAACCAGAACAGAGATGAGTGAGGACTGGTTTAGTGAACAAACTATCAACCAGAACAGAAATAAGTGAGGATTGGTTTAGTGAACAAACTATCAACCAGAACAGAGATGAGGACTGGTTTAGTGAACAAACTATCAACCAGAACAGAGATAAGTGAGGATTGGTTTAGTGAAAAAACTATCAACCAGAACAGAGATAAGTGAGGATTGGTTTAGTGAACAAACTATCAACCAGAACAGAGATGAGGATTGGTTTAGTGAAAAAACTATCAACCAGAACAGATGAGTGAGGACTGGTTTAGGGAACAAACTATCAACCAAAACAGAGATGAGGACTGGTTTAGTGAACAAGCTATCAACCAGAACAGAGATAAGTGAGGATTGGTCTAGTGAACAAACTATCAACAAGAACAGAGATAAGTGAGGACAGGTTTAATGAACCGGGCATTCACATTGAATCCCCGGCATTTAAACACACACACACACACACACACACACCCTCTCATGGCCTTCTCTTTCGTAGCGCCATTATTCACTTAACTATCATTACTACGAACATGTCTCTCAGTCAAAACAACAAAACAAAAACTGAACTATTCCGAGTTCTTAGAATTCCCCACTGAACGAGCTCTAGATTGGATTCAAACAGCCTCGCGTCTCAACGACTGATAGAACAAGTTTCATGCAAGCAAACAAAAAAAAGTGTGTGTGTACAAAACCACCAACGCAGCATGTCGCCCGCCCCTCTTTTTTTAGGAAGGATCTCCCATCTGCCTTTACACCACATGCATTTACTCACACACACACACACACATTCAATAACATACACACACCCTTCATTGGTAGTTCTATAGTGACACAAGAAAACAAAACGTCTCTCATTAATCTTTCTTGTCAGCACATCTATCGACCTTGTATTTAGACGCGAAGGAATTATCAGTGAAACTCAGAACCAGAACTGAAGGTAAAGGCAGACGACTGAAATCAAATGTTCTCTCTCTAGTCACTATATTTACGTTCTTACTTAACCTGTTGTCAAATGGGCGATAACCCATGTTGTAACAGTCTCATTGTTGTCTGCCGTTTATTCCTTCTGCCCCCCCCCCCTTAATCTCTCTTGGTGGTCACATACGTTAAGAAAGGGGGCGGGGAGTCTATCGGTCTAAACATTCCAAACTATGCTCAATGTTATTACCACCATAATCAAAACTACATAGTTTGCAAACACGTTTCTTTCCCTTGTCTTATTATCTGCCCTCGCTCAGCCCTGTGTTTATTTCTAATCTCTGACCGTGTCAGACACACATACACACCTACACTGTGTGTAGTCAAGATTAGGATTTGGCCATGTGTGTGTAGTAATGATTAAGTCTCGAGAGTCAGCCAATTTAAGAGGGACAGCCACACAAACACATACACTCAAAGTAAGAGGGACAGCCACACAAACACATACACTCAAAGTAAGAGGGAGAGCCAAACAGGTTAATATATTTACCTTTCACAAAGCTCACTTAAGGGAGAAAAAAAGAGTACCCCTACCGAGCTAATTTACAACCAACAGTAATAATAAACCTTTCTATTCCTCACTCATCCCCTGTTTACTTATCTTCAAGTTTCTTTAACCATTAGACTTAGTCAAGTGTTTTTTTTAAAATTCAGCACACTCGCAACTAAACAAAAATTTAACGGCCAAATTTTTATGTTTTAAAAAAAAAAGTCCCTGTTGTGAGGGGAGCGCGGTGGTTTGGTGGCAACTTAAGCAGGTGTAACTTCTGGTCTAAATCTTCAGTCGACCTTTACACACACACACACACACAAATGCAAGACGCTTGTATTCATTCTCTCCCCTTGTGTGTAAACAGATTAAACCCACAGGCTTGGAAAGAGGAGATAAAACAGTTCAGTCCACATTACTCGAACACCTACCAACCAAAAGGGAAAAAAAAAGGGGGGAGGGGTAAGCATCATTCAAGACGTGTTATGATTGTTTAAACAAAATAAATTGTTCATTCGCTGAATGTTGTCAATACAGTTTACCTACCATAACAAAACAATATTTTTTTTTTATTTTCCCCTGGCTACATAAGAATGTACGGCTCTCTTTAAAGTCGCACTTACAGATGGCCACCAACATTTACAATATGAATAAATAAACAAGATGTATTACAGGACTATGTTGATATATATATATATGTTTGAAACAACGCAATCCATATGTGCCAAGGAGTAGAACATTGAACCAAAAACAATAGTTGGCAGTCATGTATTTAACTACTGCATTTGATTTGTTTGAAAATCTTTCTAACGTGTAATTGTCAAAACTGAACAATAGAAACTCATACACCAATCATAAGACGTAATTATCTTTTTTTTTTCGTTCTGACTGGAAGGAACGTCTGTCAATTATGTTACACACACACACACACACTGTGGTGGGACAACTAATTCAGCGACATAGCAGCAGATTTTCTTTCAGGAGGAAAACTAAAGGAAGCGGAAGTGCTGTGCATTTAGTCCCCCTCTCATCTGATCCTAGTGCTCCGACACTGGAAGTTTTCACACACACACACACAAATAGCACAAATGGAAAAAAAAAAGGGGTGGGAGGGAGGTGAACGTCGACATCTTCAAACTCACGAGAGAGACAAACTACTTTCAGCCAGACCAACTGAATTTCACACTTCTACAAATGTTGGGTCTAATTCTGAGAGACCAATGCTCTACTGGTCTAATTCTATGAGACCAAAGCTCTCTCTACTGGTATAATTCTGTGAGACCAATGCTCTACTGGTCGAATTCTATGAGACCAATGCTCTCTCTACTGGTCTAATTCTGTGAGACCAATGTACCACCAGTAAATAATGTAGGCTGCAGGTGAGTACAGTGCATTTAATTAGTGCTGCTCACGTACTCAATCTGATCAACTTTGACTCACACAAATGCGGGCAACACTTTTTTGAGTGTAAAAAAAAAAATGTGGGGGCTGGAAACGTGGTTTGAATTTTCCGTCATGAATTCTATTCTCGCTTGGTTCTGAAGTCTAGAAATTGTTCTGTGTCCACTTTCTAAAAAAAAAGACAACAATGTCCAGCTTTTGGTTTTTAACTCTTTTGTTTTACATATCAATTTTTGTTGTTTAAGTTGTACAACTTTCCTATGTCTCGTGTTTCCTTTGCTATGGACAGCAGGTTTGTGTATTCGTCAACACACATGTGTTTTATTATCATTCCGTTAAGTAATTAAAACATGTGGAGGAAAAATACAAAGTGATCACGTGATGACCTTTTTAGTCCATGATGTTCCTTCAAAAGAAAAGATAACTTACGTACTTCACGTGTCCATGTGTTCATCTTCTTGTGCCAGTACATTTGAGACTTGAACTCTACAAACTCTAACAAATCTATATGTCTGAGTATTTTATTAGGTTGTGTTTTTGTATAGGCCTACAATTCTAACCTTTCTTCCAGTTTACATCAAAACTGTGTTTAAAAGTCTTCAGGTATAAAGTTTACCATTTATTAGTTAATTTTTTGTTTGAAAATGTACAGATCTCGGTTGAAATTACAAAATATTTATAGGCAGTTTTTTTTTCTTTAAGTGCAATGTGTACAGAGCCTTTATTCAAAACAGCAATAAAGATTCCATTTGGTTCTAAACTTTTCATTCCCTTTCAAAGACGAACAGATCTTTCTACCATGAATGTTCCAACTTTCGACACTGGTAGAATTAAAAATTGAACAAGTCGGAACAGAAGGAAACGACACAAAGTTCAAAGAAGCATGGACTGGCTGACACAAGGCGTGCTGCACGCCAGACCAGGCAATTAATTCTCACTTCCTGCTTCTGTTGTCATGTGTCCGACAAGATAAATATAGCCAGGACACATCGCTCTGTCCCGTTAGACACATCACCACTAGCATATATGACTCCCCCCCCCCCCCCAAACAATACACACACCAAAAAATAAATGGGCGATCTATAACTATTATAGCGTTGCAGACAAGAATTCAGAAAAAAAAAAAACAATATAAATATAGACCTTATTTGTCAAGTGTAGGTCTAGATATTTACTGATGATAGTTTGTGTGTGTGTGCTATCGTATAAATTGTTTTTGCTCATAAAATCTTTTATTTGTAATGTACAATTGTAAAACTAAAATTTCTTATCGTATAATACAGATTTTTTAAAATAGATCTCGTCAGTCATCTGTAGATCTAGATTTTTCGTAACTAGACCTCTACAGTCAAGTGTAGATCTGAGCCTTATTAGACCTATTTTGCCTAATATAGATCTAGCACTCGCACCACAACTTTGTTCAACGGTGGAAATACTTTTATATTTTCTAATACCGAAAGTCAATAAGTCCTTTGGTCCCTGATAACAGTAAGCATACCTTTCAAGAAAAGGATTAACCCTTCGGTATTTCCACTTTTAAAATGTGTATGTGTGATCGAAAACAAATTAGATCTACAAATTGTGTGTGCGAGTCTTCACGGGGCTAAAGTTGGCATTTTGGACTTTCCAGAATTTCAAATCGAAACGTAGTTTGCTGTTTTGTTTCCTCAGAATAGATACGCCCCTGTCTAATTATGAGTTTCAACATACTTCTCTTTTTTTTATAACATAAACTTAGAGCAAAATACCACCAACAGATATGTTTTTGTAGCGGATACTAAAAAAAACATGATTCAGCTTGATACATTTATTGTCTCTAAACATTTGACTGTGCCCGTGAGTTTCAGTACATCATATTTGATGACACCTTTTAAAACAAACAATATAGATCTATGTAGTACCAGGTATAGGAGAGAACTATACATTTTATTTTAAAGTTGGGGCGGGGGGAAACAACTTTGTATTACATTAACGCTTTGAGGTAACAGACGAGAGAGGGAGGGAGGTGGAGGAGGAGGGGGGGGGCACTATTAAGGCTGCCTACAAAATCAGTTCCCCCGGAAGAAGTGGGATGTGTCTGTAAGATGATCCCTCGAGCACACACGTGACGCAACAATTACATTTCATCCAACCCATTGTCCGCCCTCTCTCTCCGGGTAACCTTCACGCTGTCATTCCCCTCCATGATATGCTAAATCTGGTAATAACCAAGCAAACCTTAGACAAGACAACGTTTTTATACATTGGATAGGATTGTCTTTTTTTAAAGTGGTTAAAATCTTGAATACGCCCTCTTTTGTTCTGCTTAAATATACATCGACTCTGAAAGCAAGAAACTAATCTGAATGATTAATGTACTTAGCCAGTTCAGACATACTCGTTTCAGAAATTAGCTATTTAAAAAAAACCAGAAAAGGCTAGATAAAACATAGTCTCTCATCCACTCATCAACACAACATCAATGATGATACCAATAAGTCCCAACTTCAGAGATAACCTCAGGGCCCATACGTCAAACTGGCAGGACTTAAAGGTTTTCTAGGTTTCTGAGTGGTCCCACTAGAGTCGAGATAGCGCGGATAACAATATTCCGGCGACATACAAAATAGTTTGAAAAGTATAGTATCATTTATTAAGCATGTCAAAAGTATGTTTCTAAACATTTTCAGGGACTCGTATATACACTAATAATAAAGATAGATTCTAACAACAACAACAAAAAAAGCGAAAGCCTTGATGGCGACAAACGTACCCCCCATTCCAAAGATCGAATCAAGGCTCCATTTAGCTATTTAGTATCTACACGAAGCTGACTCCTACACAGATCTGATAAATCAGGAGAAACTCCAATCTTTACATTATCGGATAAACAATTTAAAAAATACTTAACTAGGCTGACTAGTATTAATTTAACTATTAATTAGCGAGTGCTGTCTCTGGTTCACTTAAATACCGATACATTGAAAAAAAAATCTGAAAAGTATTTGGGAAGTTGTATTCAACTGCTACAAAATACACAGCAAGGAGACACTCTAAATGTGCATTATCAAGTCAAGTTAAGGCTAAAGAAACGAACACATTCCTTAGTTTCACATGAAATAAAAACATAGCTATCTATACATCTAATACGTCCGACGATTGTTCTTTAAAACAAGCAATTTTGAAGTAAAAAACAAAACAAAAACAAAATCAGACTGTCCAGACATGATACGATACGTCAAGGGCTGTCCGGACATGATACGATAAGTCAAGTGCACTGTGAATGTAAACATACAGGAGGTTCTATCTAAACGTCACATTTCAAACCTGAACTTGTCCGTCAACCTGCAATACAAACAAAACCCTTTAGAGCAACATGACCTGTCTAATTTACGCAGAATGGGGGGGGGGGAGATGAAATCAATTATTTCTCCAAGGAAGAAAGGAAGGGAGCAAACTCATCCGCCTTATGTTCTCATTATCTTTTCGTCTCAATGATATGAAACACAGTGAAGTGGGGTGGAAGTGGCGAACACGTACATACGCAGGAGAGGAGGAGACGGGCAGGTGAGTGGTGGCCCACGACACTTCATCTCATCTTCACATTCATCTTCTAGTCCACGAGATCTTGATATCTTCTGCTCTCAAAACTCTGATCAGCTGTTTATGTGTGTGTGCGTCTAAAATTAACCATTTCCTCTTATTAACGCTAATTAAAGCCACGCGAGCGCTTCAGTGTTTAACTAATGCATCACTTACAAGATGTTTTAAGCCCTCGCTTTATATTAACCAGTTCACGGGCCAACATGTGAAACTGCAATACAAACATACTCCTTCAAAATCACGAGCAGTTCAAAAACTTTTTTTTTTGAAGCAAAGGAACTTTACTTTTTTCACTACTTGGACCCAGTCCTAATCAATAGACAAGTGTACACACACACACACACAGTAACAAGGAAAGCACACACGCAGTCCACACACTAGACATTGAAGATAACGCGTGCAATAGAACGACGATTCTATCCCAGCCAGCACTTTGCCTCGTGGGCCTACGGGTTTCTTGTCCCAAGTCAGAGTGGCAAGGAGCAACACATGTTCCGCAAACACCGGAGATCAAACGGTCAAAATAAAAATGTTTGCCAGGGTCTCCAGTTGCATGCAAGCCTCCCACACAGCGTTCTCATCTTCCCAGGTTGTTTTTTTTTTAAACAAGGTCTGTGTGAATCTCAGCCCCCCCCCCCCATTTTTTTTTCTTCTTTAAAAAAAAACAACGTTTCTCCCCCAGTTGAAAAAAAAAAAGGTGTTTGCTTATCTTGTCAATGGCATAAACAATAAAACACCTTAAAACCAACTTCACTAACGAAATATGCGTTTGTTATGGTTGTCGGGGCGGGCGACCCGACCACCGCGCTTTAGCTTCAAACACTAGTTCATATTTAGTTACCAAAATCATTGAAATAAACTATGCTGCTTTTGATATTTAGAGCCTTTGTGTGTGTGTGTGAGAGCCCACTGTTATGAAGTGTGTGTGTGTCTGTTTCTATGGTAACAGGTGACGGTGAAATAAAATGCGATTGGTTGATGGCTGTGTGAATGATGCAAGGTAGGCCGCATTGTGGTAAACTGTCTCGGCTACGCCGGAAGACTCCAGGATGCCAGAGTGTGAAGACCAACCCATGTTAACAAATCAGGAGAATCACTGTACAGATCTACCGTGGGATGAGATCTATTAGACACTGCCGTTGTTTTAATAACAACATTCCTTAGAATGTCGCATTTTCAAAATGTTGCAGTACTACGTAGATGTGAATCTGAAGTTTGAACCTGATCAGAACGTTAGTTCTGAATGCAGCTACAGAAATAGCGCATGGCGTTGTCTCATTTTTACCATTGAATCCCTAAAAAAGGGAAACACAAGCTCAAATTGATGTACACCACACATGGCCGACGCGTCAAACACACACACACACACAAACCTTCTCGCCACACACGTACACACAGAACAGGCCAGCTAACAACATTATGATCCTCCCGCCTTTAATGCATCGATGCTCATTCGATACCCCCCCCCACACACACACACACCGGTGTCAGGCTTGCAACACGCAAAACGTTTCAAGAGTAGCAGCGATAGGGGGGGGCGGGAGGAGAGAAGAAAAGCAACATAGGGTTACGAGTCTTGTTTCTAGACCGAAGCCATAGGCGACCCAATCGAACTGGAAACGAAATCGAATCGGAGAAATCGAACTAGAGACCGAATCGAACAGGGCGCATCATGCCAATGAACAATTGTATGTACTGTCGACGCCAACCTGATGAGATGAGTAGCTGCTTTCAGTTGGACATTTACAACTTATTCGTAAACCCTGCCACGTCCTTTTATCTGTTTAACAGCTGTCATTGACACTAAAGAGTATTATAGCAAGATTTATTGATGTCCAGAGTCAGTACAGCGGTGGCTTTAATAACAAACAAACAAAAAAACATTCAAAATCTTTTAATAGTTTTATTACTTCGAATCACCGTAGTGTAGGTTTCGAAATTACTTTTTTGTGTGTAAATCCTAGATGTTACAGCTCGGAATAGTTCTTTTATTACCAGTTTTTCCGTGTCTTCTAATCATTCGTGACATTTATGAGAGAGAATCATCGTGTCTTCTCTCGTTGTTAGAACAATAGAAATCTTTGACATCTGTCACTTAACACACTTAAATACCAACTTTGCCTTTCATCACAAGAACCAGCAAAAAAATTAATTTGAAATTATGACAAACAGCAACAAAGAGGGCCTTAATGTCACTGTTTATATATATCAATACAAGAAACAGATACAACAAGATAAGTAGATACACGTTAATCAGATACAACAGATAAGCAGATACAACAGATAAGCAGATACAACAGATGCTAATGCATTGTCTTCTCTAAAACATTATGTTCTTGTTTTAAAAAAATGGACATATTTCGTTAATTTATCTTGAAATTTCATCTTAATCTTAATTCCTCCCTTCCCGGCATCCTACCCCCCACCCTATTTTGTCCCCATCCCCAATCTCTCTCCCCCTTCCCTCGCATTCCCTCAGATTGACACTGGCCGTCACATCTCATGTACACAAAAAAAAACTAAAAACTTGAAGATTACAGGTTTGAAATATCAAGTGATCAATATTCTCGTCAAATCGGTAGAGGTGGCGGTGTACAAGGGGGTGGGGGGGGGGGGGGCTCCTGGTCGGTGAGGGAACGATGACGAAAGAGGGGGGAGGGAGGGGATTGATCTGTCTCGAGACTCAACATATTCCCACCGTGAATAGCTCCAGCCAAGCCATACCCTGGTTGATTACGTGTCTGTGAGTGTCATAGGCGAGAAGGGGGGACAACTGGGAATGGAGATGCCACGAAAGACGAAGAGGCATTAACAGGAGGAATAAATAAAAAAAAAGGGAGAGTGGATGAGAGAACGAGTCGGGAGGAGGAGGTGTGGATGGAGTGATTAATGCTGATGTTAAAAAAAATCTTATGAGGTTTCCATGCACGCGATCTTCATGCTGTCAAGACTGGAGGCTTGTGAGGAGGAGCACACAAGCCATTACAAGAAAGGGGGGGGGGGAATAACTCTTTTATGCTCTGCAATAATTAGTGCCAGGTCTCTGATGTTAGACAACAGTGTACGTAGATCTAGAGCATTTGACAACTTTGTCTCTTTCATCTATCTTACTGTTGATAATGTAGTTTAGTAGAACAGAAACAGAACAGGGAATTAATATAAGGGGGAACAACAACAACAACAAAAAAAAAGAGCTATTAAAATGTGTTCACACCAGTTAAAAGTCAGACAATTTCTAAATAATTCTTTTCTTACATGAAATTGGCTAGTCCTATGTATTAAAAAAAAAAAGGAGTGAATTGTTGGGATACAAGTGGGAAAAAGGAAGCGGGGGTGTGTGTCCCACCAACCATGACATCCCGTTTGCTATTGCCAATAATAGTTGCTGTCAAGTAAGATGAACACTTAAAGGTGTTGTGTTTCATTACCTAATACCTTCAAACAAAAAATAAGACTTACAAATACTCCAGCTATTTAGATTGGGGGAAAGGTTACGAAATTTATTTTTTTTGGTTCTAGTTCTTCATCAAGTATTTGTGTTATTCCAGAAGAGTAAGCCCCCCCCCCCCCCTTTTTCCTTAATTTGTTTTATTGTAGAAATAGCATATCATATGTCACTTTCTACGAAACTAGCTCTTTAATTGTCATGGTTGCTGTGAGAGGAGCCGGAAATAAATAGAAACTATAAAACTAGTTAAAGAATACATATTGATAGATTATGGAATGTTGGGTTAAATTTGATGACACTCAATGACAAATGTCCAACTGCAAAGAGCCATAGCAACTACGATATCATGACTTTGTGTTATGGCTGGGTAAAGAGCACGTAACTCCAGTCTGGCTATCTTGAAACTTGTCGGTTGGGGAAGCGGTGTCGAACATCTTGCATAAGTGTGGACTTATATGGAGCTGCGCTAGGGTAGAGTGAAAAAAAATGGGGGGGGGGGGTGTTCCTGCTTGGAGTTCATCTCTGAAGTCACCTTGACAGATGCAAAGAGTGCCAGAAGGTATAAATGCAGCTAATTTTGGATCGGGCATATAGACTAAAAGCTCTGGAGAAGCCTGAATGGAAAAACGTGGGTACTTCATAGAGCCACCTGGTTGGCTTTTGTATAATGGAAAAGAGAGAGAGAAAGAGAGAGATGGGGGGGGGGGGGGGGAGAAGAAGTCGTTGTCATCAATGCCTGTGAAACCACTGTGTACTGCAGGCCAGTGGGATACAGTGAGAGATCATGTCAAGTCAAAAGCGAGGCATGGAGCGAAGGTAGAAAGTACAAAGTGTAGATGAAACGTGAGACACGTCTCGCATTGAGTCAAATGGTGACCAGACACCTCATCATACGAGACATTTCTGCATTGCAACATTTCATAATTGTAGCAATTCATCATTTAGGGTTAAGGTTAGGGTTAACTTGCTCAATATGTTAATTACTAAATTACACCTACATGTACAAATGTTTGCAAAATGCACTTTATGCAATGATGAAATGTTATGGAGATAAAATGATAAAATGTAGCGTATGATGAGATGTCGGGGAATCGAGTCAAATAAACATAGACGTGGAAAATAAAATACCAAGAGAGAGAAAGAGAGCATGGTCCATGCCCCCCCCCCAAAAAAAAACACAACCTATTTATAGGAAAGAACGCACAATGACTGTTATACTGCAATATTTATCTCCTTTTTACCATGTTAAACAAAACCAATTAATTATCACAAATTAATTAACTTATTGGTTAATTTTTGATTGATTCATGTCTTATCATCGACTATGACGACTGTGAATAAGTTAGTAAAGTTGATACTTGACCCCAGACATGGGAAGCGGGAGAAATACTGTGTACACGATTTGTACGAGACACAAACGTTTTTTGTTTGTTTTTTTAAATATGAAGAGATAGTTTTCAGAATACAAATAAAAAAAAAGATGTCTATAATTTCGGACAATAAATTATGAACAAGAAAGTAAGAAAAAAAAGCAAAAGAAACAATAAAGAGCAACATAAAACTAGCAATCCCCATGACATAATCAGATATTGTATTGTAAGTCAGCGGACACAAAGATCTGACAGATGCTGGATCATAACCAAACCTCAGGGCTTCACAAATAATCAATACACACCCCACCTCCCAACGCACACACACACAATTGTGAAAGCTAGAGATAAAAAAAACTTTCATTCAGCATTTCTGACGTTGACTCGGTGACTTCAGTCCCCCCCCCCCCCCTTTTCACTTGACAAGATTTCCAGGTACCATTCTTAAACATCAATAGGTCGTCACTGGACAAAGTGTCATACAATTTGAACAAAAAAAAACAAAAAAAAAAAACACCTCATGGCACAATCGATGTTTCTATCTTAGTATAAGAGTCCCGGGTTGATTGTTCCGGATATCAGGGACACAACACGAGATATGGCAGACAAAAAAAATATATCGGAAACAAAAAAGAAAAGGAAGGGTTGGACTAACTAGAGGGAGGGGAGGTCATTGTGTGTGTGAGAGAGGGTGGGGTAGCTGAGGGAGGGAAAGGGGGCCAGCTTGGTTATTTTGATGAGGTAGAAAAGAAAAATTTTGTTTGAAAGATTGACTCTAGGGGAGAAAGTACACCCCCCCTCTCTTTTCTTTCCGTTGCCAACCCCTAGTGTGTGTGTGTGTTTGTTCGCGTGGTGTGTGTAAACCGGACATCAACTATCTTTTCCATCAAGACGGCCAAGGTGGACAGGAGAGAGGCGTGTTAAGGAATAAAGGGGAAAGAGGAGAAGGAGGGAGAGAGAGAAAAGAAAACGGAGGGGAATAAAGATGGCCATAAGAGGGGGTGGTAGGGGACAGTAAAGGTCGAACAGAGGTCAATCAATAGCGTACAGCACAGCTCGCGGTGGCTAAGTGGAGGTGGATCAAATCAGATTAGAGGAGAGAAAGAAAAGGAGAAGGAGAGATGGAAACAGAAAAAAAAGAAGGGGAGCTTACCACAAACAGGGGAACTAACCACACACAGAAAAGGTTTGGGGGAGGGGGGAAAATAGAAAGTGAAATAAATAAACAAGACTTCTACAAAAAGTTTAAAAAAAGAAAGAAAAATGCAGAAAGCCCTATTCATTTATTTTCCCTCTCATCGTCCGGCCATGCGGTCACTGCAACAGCTCGTCAGAATAAACAGGAGAATTCACTGGATACCGTGTAGAATTTCAGGGTAACCATACAACTTTATTAGACTAGTGGTCCCCCACAGCCCCAAAAGGCTTTGTTTTTGTCGAGCTTGGCCGAAAATCTGTTGATGTGTCATACAGACTGACATAAAGACATCCACACTGCACAAAGCACGATATGCAAGATGTACGTCGAAGGGGGGGGGAGGAGGAGGGGGGAAATAAGGCGCTGTCGAGGATGTACACTAATTGTGTTTTCTCACGTCTGCTGTAAAGTTCAATGTAAACAAGGTTTTCATAAAAACCCGCCAACTTCCGTTACGTATGTGTGTGTGTGTGTTACTCTATGACAAGACGAACGAGATTCCTACGTGTGTGTATGTTTATCGCCCCCCCCCCCCACTTATTACAAACCACATGGGTCGTACACTCTAGCGCTCTCCCATTAAACTCCGTGAATGTGTCTCATGTTAGCGAGGTTATCTCCCCTACTTTACGCAAATGGCCAAGGGAAGTTTCAAGAAAACTTGCCACACTAATCACAAACACGGGGCGGGGTGGGAGGGCACTTCCTGTAGCACCCCCCCTCTTCCCAACACCCCATTTAGCCCACTCTTTCTTTCCTCTGACTGGATCAAAAGGCAACCAAGTTCTATGTAATCATCGTTTAAAATAAAAACATTCCAGACATCTGCAGTTAAGCCATCGGTTGGTCTGCGTGAGAGGAGACTAACAGAGGGACAATCTAAAAAGAGTTGAATTGCAAGATGGAGGGCGAGCCTGTGAAAAGAGGTCATCGATTTCGCCCATTCTGATTATTGACATTTTGCAAGCTTTCTAACCTGCTGTCATCTTTGTTTTTTTTTTTTTTTTGTTGTTTTTTTTAATAGAAAAAAGTTTAAAAAGAAAACACGACTTGGCCATCACAAAGAATATTTACGGTAAACAGTAATTAACAAAAAAAAAAACTAATCCTACACAGGCGGTGTAATCTAGCAGTGTTCCCAAAACAAGAGTAGTCTTATCCTAACTCTACCCTCTGACTTGAACCTTGATGTGTCCCAAGAGACCTATTACACCCAATGATGCACGCTGATTGTAGTCACGCGTTGAAATCCTAACACAGGTTGTGGTGTGTAGGGCGGTATAGAAATAAACTACACATCTTAAAACCACAATAAAATTACTTTTTCTCGGACGTGTTGGGGACTGGGAAGAAGTATTTAAACCAGTTTGAACAAACTTTACTGGAACTCAGTTGATATGATCGTAGAGTGAGAATTCATGAGTAAAACACAGACCCTGGCCGAGTAGACAGCTTTAAGGAGAGACGACGAACTAGAATAGAATAAATCAGTAGTACAAAGTCTGACCGGATGTGAGAAGTCTAGCGGAAGTGACGATATCAGAAAACAAACAAGTAACAAATATCTATAAATGCTTAAGACAAATACGTGACCTAAAAAGTACCCATCCAAACGAACCTGGCTCTCCGAACCTAACTTATTTATAACCCAGGCATGAAGATAAATGTTTGGGTTCAACCCATTCGTTGACCTGTTCAACGTGTAGTGTCTGAGGTTACATGGCTGACCAGAGAGACGGAGATAAAGAAAGTAACAACAAAGGGAGACAAACAAATGTGTGCAAGACTGTATTTTGACACTGTTGTGTTGATTTCATGAACTATGTGGTGGTGTCAAATGGACTCACTGATGTACACCCCCCCCCCCCAACTCTTGGTATGTGCGTGATGGTGTGGGGCACTGAAGAAAGGGATCAATACTGCTAATGATCCGTGGTGTGAATTGAACCATAGAATCACTCTTTGGCATAGACATTGGGCTACAGTGCACCAGGGGGGAGGTCAAAATGGAGAAACGGATTATACGATTATTATGTGTTAGATCATCGTGTGGTACAGAGGTAAAGCAAAATAGTAAAATCCTTAAATGTATGTGTATACGTCTAGCTATCACCCCTCTCTCCTTTGACCAGAGCCTGATTTCAATCCCTAACTAACACCGAGGTCCACTTCACAACCCATATTTAGAAACAATACATAATTTGTTTTTCCTATAACCTTTTTGTTTAGTTATAAAGTCCTTTTTTGATATATCGTCAATTAATGTGAAAGTAATTCCCTGATGTCACACACACTACAGAACAAAAAGATAGCACTAAATGCCAAAAGATGGTGCATTCAATTATGTTGTTTTTTTTCATTCCAATGATTTGTTTAACAATAACTAGTTACTTTTATGAAAGCAGTGAAACCCTCAAGATCAATTATAAAACAATAAACAAAAACGCAAAAGATGCCTGATAAATAGTTTTTAATGATTAATGTTTTCCAAAAAAAAAAAAATTAGTCAAATCCATGTAATGCCCTCCCCCCACCCCACCCCCAACCCTAGCAGGTTTGAAACTGCCAGGTCAAAGGCCTTATAACATAATTATAATGAGCTTAGAGAACTTCGGTACATTGGCAGAGAGTTTATTCCATACAACATTGATGTAACACAGCGATAAGGTAATCATTGAAAGAAGTAAGGTTCTAAGTACATTGAATAGAAACATCTTTGCTGCAGTTTTATTCACAATGGAAGTAACCAGAAAAACAACACAGTATTTAGGGGGGGGGGGGGAAAGAACATATATCGTGTTTAGTGCACACACACACTATACAAATCCAAGCTAGGACTTACCATAAGGGTCAGGTGGATATAGAGTTGGAAATCCACCCACGACATGGGTGTGATGGTGTGTATGCACGTGTCTTTGGGTCGGTGGTGAGCTTGAATACTCCCTCTGTTTGTCCTTCACCTTATCTACTGGATGTCCAGGGGAGGACGACCTGGAAGTAGTCAGAGCCTCTGATCCACCAGATCTAGTCGGGGCCGGGGAATGTACTCCAGGACCGGGCCGCCCTAGACCTTTCTCCTGAAGTTCGTGGATTTTGTGCACGGGTGTTGAGCTGGAGTAGCCAGCAGGAACCGTCGCAGAGTCTCCGCCACCCACTTTGAGGTTCTCAGGATCTGGGGAGGCCCCACATTTCGCGGACATAATTTTCTCAGTTTCAACACGAAAGCCGAGTGGAGAAGGAGGTATAAAAGCGTTAGGGGCAGCAGTATAGCCAATGATGTGGTGGTGAGGTCTAAACATAGGGTGTGTAGGGTCAAGCGGCAAGGGACGAAATGGTGCGTAGTAAGGATACGAGTAGCCGGCCCCAGCTATAGGCTGCTGTGCCATAGACGTAACCAATGAGACTGGGATGGAAGATGGTATCTGTGCTTGCATGGATATGGACGAATTCGCAGATGAAGATGTCGGGGCGGAAGTTGATAAGCCTCCAGTGGGAATGTTGGGTGTGCCAGACAATCCTGGTCGAGATTTGTCATGAGATGAGGGTGGCCTAGACTCCTCCTTGACATCATACCTCCTATTACTGTCTGTGGATACAGGGTCAGATCGGTGGTGGTCCTTAGGCTGTACAACTTCCTTTTTAATCATGTCATGCGTTAGCAGTTCCATAGGCTTATTGTCCTGTTGTAGCCTGGATGATAAAGATGACCCCGACTGACCTGGAGACATTCGACTGTTACTAGTCAGCTCTGGTGGCACTTTGCGTTTGTCTTGTCGATTGTTCTCGAGAAGTTTCTGTTTTTGGTACATCTGAGCCCTAAGATCATTTTGATGCTGTTGTTGTTGCTGCTGCTGCTGCTGCTTGTAAAGTTGATAGGGATCCTGATGTTGTCCCATCTGAGATTTGAGCTCAATGTTTTCCTTCAGGATTTGAAGATTTTCTGTCTGCTTATCCCGCAGTGCCTGGTCTCGCTCTCGCTCGTCACCATGCCTCCTTTCCCCAACCCCAATACTATCAGTGCCCCCAATGTTTGGCGAGAAAGTTTGTTTCCGAGAAAAGTCAAAGCCCTGAGGTCTGTTGGGTGGGTTTCCAACATTTGACTGCTTCCCAAGGTTGTCCTCTGTGCTATTGGAGGCATCTTGCTGTTGCTGCTGTTGGTGATGGATGATACGTTTATATTCATCATACTGCTGTCTGAAGGCAGGATTCTGTTGCATCATTAGACTGTAGTGGGGATCAAGGGCTGGAGAGTTGTAAGGGTTAATAAAGCTCTGAATTTGAGGATAATAGTAGTTAAATTTTTGTTGCTGCTGCAGTTCCTCTTCCTGCATGGAATGAGAAGCTTCCTTTTTGTCAGCGCTCTCTGCCTGACTGTCATCAGGGTTTTCTTTTTTGATACCTTTAGGCGATGACATTTGTGGACTTAAGCTGTGAGGAAGAAAATTCTGAGGGCCTCCATAATAGAAGATGTTGCCAAAATGTTGCTGGACGTTGCCAGCATTTGAGCCAAGATGAGAAGCAGGCCCATTCATCTGGACATCTTTTTTGGAATCTTTTTTCGGGCTGTCCTCTTGAGGTGGAGAGTTACTGTCATTGGCATCAGAGATGTCAGAGTATGCTGGACTGTGAACGTCATCATTGATTGTGCTTTTGAGATCAACTGGGGCCAATGACAATGTGGAAGGTGGGATGGCCAACCTCGTTCCACTAGACATGGGGGATTCTGAATTCAACCTTTGAAGCTTCGGTGAGTCTTGGGATGGCTGGAATGGAGAACTGACAGATTTAGACATATCCAAGCTAGGGCTGGAAGCTTCATATGGTTTGGACGGATTGGAGGTGACTAACACAGATGACCTCTCGCATTTGTACTGGTCATCATGGGAAAAGTTATCATTTGCTGTGTTGTCTCTAGACGATAGTAACTTGTCATGAGATTTGGAGCCCGAAGGACAAATTGGGTTATCCTTTTTCTTCTTAGATTTTTTGTGTTTTCCACTATTGAGGTCAGAAAGAGCAGGGCTGGGTGTTGAATAGTCACCCATGATTGTCGGTTTTGGCTGAATAGGTTTGAGTGACGTATTGTGGGTTTGCATATTGGACGCAGTTGATATACTGGTAGAATGAGAATGACTTAATGCTGGTACTATTGGTCGGGCTGAATTGACAGTTTTTGGAAGAAACGATGAACTTTTATTAGAATTCTGCCTGTCTCCAGAGATGGACATAGCTAGAATGGATGTAGTCACTGTGTTGGCCAATGTTGCACAAGTGGAGGACAGGCTGGTTGCTGTGGTCATTAGTGGCAAAGTCTGTGCATTGACCAGGCTAACCATTGTGTTGGCTTGTGTGACTATGGCTACTCCAGCCAGGTTGCCGGTGGGTGAAATTTGAAACACCTGTGATGTGATCGGAGACTTTATTGTGGTCATCAGAGAGACACCGTGAGCAGTGGTGCTGGCAATATTTACAGCAGCTGGAGCTGAGACTTCACTTGTTGGCAGGGAAGGCACAGAAGAAATAGGTGTTGATACAGGTTGGGGAGATGCCACATCAGATGGCGTGCTAGGAGCATTCGGAATTTTCTTTTTGGCTGACCCATTGCTGACGCTGGGAGACGGACAGTCTTTGTGGGATGAAACATTGGTTTTAGTCAAGACAACCTGAGGTTCAGGCTTGGGAGTAATGCTGGAAGCACAACTTACTGAGCTATTTAAAGAAGAGCCAATGTTTCCACTACTGCTAGACTCTTCTTCCTGCTTCTCTTTACAAACGCCAGCAACCGGGACAGGATCTGCCTTACTGTTGACTTTGTTAGCTATTTCTTTCAGAGGAATGTCATCATCTATAGAATCCTTGGAATCGCGATCACACCGTTGCTGCTCTTTGATTTTCTGCCTCTCTTTCGCTTTCATTCTCTCTGCTCTCTCAGACACTGTCGTCGCCTTCTCTTTTTTATCTATTTTCATCTCCTCATCTTCATCTTCCTCATCTTCATCTCTAGTGTCCTCGTTGGCAGAGTTCTTCCGGTGGGCATGCGTCCGGTGGTACCGGAGCCCGTTCATGTGTTTATACTTCTTGTGACAATTGGGCTCTGGGCAGACGATGTACCCATCCGGGGTGGGGCTTTCCGCCCCCGTCACGCCCCTGGAACAGGAGCGGCTCCTTTTAGGCTTCTCGCAGTCTACTTCGTTAGGCCTGGCCTTCCTCTTGGCACTGAAAGAGCTGATATCTGATTTAGCGGGACTTGGCGGAGCAGTGAAATTGCTGCTTGCGCTATTTACAGTCCCCCTCCGACCTTTCCTTAGCTTTCTGCCCTCGGGGAGACGCTCGTTCATTTGGTTGGCATTTCTACAGTTACGTTTGCCTCGACCTTTTGGGGTTCTGGACTCGAAATCGCTGACTGGAGATTCACAACCACTGGGCCTGAAAGAAGTTTAGAATCACGTATTAGAATTAGGTTTCAGAAGTCTAGAAATAAGAAACTGAATTTTAAAGTGTTAAAGAGACTAAATTTTTTTTTTATTTGCTAACAGCCAAAATGGGATATATATGATTGACAACAGCTCTGGGTTTTATATAATATACCTAAGTTAAGGGCCTTTAAATTATAGACCCTAGATATATGATTTCATTAAATAAAGATTGCTTTTACTTTAATAAACAAACCAAATATAAGCTTTATATAATAGACTTAATTTACAGAGATTTAGTGATTATGAGCTTGCATACAACAGTTCATGAAATAAATGGTTGAGTTGTCACGAGTCGAGTCTGTGACCTATTTCGACCAGTTTCTAGAACCTCGAGGTCAACCAGTGCAGGTGTCCAGCGTAAACAAGTTAATTTTAGATGTCCAATCGAAGAAAGAGGTTAAGGGAAAAAATAGCACACGTCAGCTTCTAGAAGGTCAAAGTTACTAAAATAATTATCGGAGAAGGTTCCAGGATTCTGGAATGTACGATCAAAGAAAGTATAAATTAAGGGAAAGTGAGTCAGACGGGGTCCTCGCATAGTAGTAGATCTTGTAGAGCGTTGGTCCTCGCATAGTAGTAGTTCTTGTAGAGCGTTGGTCCTCTCTCAGTAATGAGTTATATGTTATTAGCGGATCCATTAAGTAAAGTTTTAGCAGTTGAAGTTGAAGTTATACTAAGAGAAGTTTTATGTAACATTTAAGTTTTATTTATGAAGTATCAAGTCAAGTTGTAATTGAATTAAGAAGTTAATTTTGATGTGAAAGTTTGAAGAAGTTATTAAAGAAGTTTTGAAGAAAATACAGAGAGATGTTTCTTTCTTCATTTCATTGATATGTCAAGTATTGAGAATATAATCCCTGGCAAATGTGCTCGTCACATATATTGGCACCTCCGGCAAAGAGCATCGAAGAGTAAAGGCGTCACATATATTGGCACCTCCTGACGAAAAAAGGCATCTATAAATAAAGACAACGACGAAGTCAAGCATCACATATTACATTTTCAAAGAGGAAAGTCGACACATTCTAGCAAGTTCTACGAATTTTCATAAAGCCTCTAACGAGTGATTTATAGCCTCTCTGAACGACAAAGCCCAAATAAAGCCTTATAAGAAAAGCCTCTTGCAGAATACTTCAACAAGACAGCAATCTTTGAAACGAAACTTTGTAATGAAACGTGAGAGATCATCTGTTTTAAGGTCAGTACCTTACATTTTATATTTACTAAGCTGTGAAAGCTACATATACTAAGCTGTGAAAGCTATATTTACTAAGCTGTGAAAGCTATATTTACCAAGCTGTAAAAGCTATATTTCCTAAAGCTGTGAAAGCTATATCTATTAAGCTGTGAAGGCAACGTTACTAAAGCTAGAGTACACTGGTTTGTTTACATACACTGACCACTTACACATTCCTCAAGAGAAGACACCGATCGATATTTAACTAGGTCAGTCATTGTTAACCTCTCACCTGTGGACAGGTGTCGGTCATCGCTAGTGTAGGCAGTACTTATAAATAGCACAGTTATTAAGTTATTACAATGGCATTGGTCTCGTACTTGTGGAAAGAATACATCAAATTAGCCGCTGCCTTTCACATCCCACAAGAAAGAATGGAGGAATGGTGCACTACACAAATAAATTACGATATACAAAAACGTAAAGAAGACAAAGAGGCAGAAGAAAGAAAAAGGATTAGAGAAGAAAAAAGAAGACAGGATGAAAAAGAAGCAGAAGAAAGAAAAACAATTAGAGAAGAAAAAAGAAGACAAGAAGACAAAGAAGCAGAAGAGAAGAAACGCAAAGAAGAAGAAGAAAGAAAACTTAATGAAATACAAGAAGAAGAAGAAAGAAAACTTAAAGAAAGAAAAGAAGAAGAAGAAAGAAAACTTAAAGAAATACAAGAAACAGAAAGAAATGAAACTGAAGAAAAAGAGACAAACATTACTGAAGGACCTTGTGACATTGTTTATGAGTACAACAAGAATACTACTGAACTTCAACTATTTAATAATGAAGAATTTAAAGCTGACCAGAGGAAAGATACAACTTTGACAAGAATGTACAAGAAGGCGCAAACAATTGTAAAGCAGCCAGGACTTCATGTACCTTATTTCAAAGAAGGCATACTTGTAAAGAAAAGTGTTAATTATGATACCTATGAGTTTGTTGAACAAATCATTTTACCACTGAAATATACTCAAGACATCATTGAAACGAATCACAATTTTCTACATACGAAACTAGCGAGTGTGACGAGGACAAAGAAAAGAATTCTTGACAAATTTTATTGGCCTAGTATTACGAAAGATGTTAAGAAACATGTTAGTCAATGTCAAGTTTGTCAAATGAACAATCCTAAGACAAAAGTTCCAGATCAACGCGCGAATGTTGAACAAAGCTACAAACCTATTGAAAATATTATACCAGACAAAAATGACTCATTGTCTAAGTCAAAACAAAATAACTCAGAAACGAAAACATTTCAACAAGATTTTGATAGAAATATTACAGTCATAAAGCCATGTGGAAAAACTCAAGAAGCTGAAGTCAATATTCAAAGTGAAACAATTTTAAAGGATTACAGAAAGCTTAGAAATTTTAAACAAGGAGACAAAGTGAAGTTATGGTTACCTGACATGAGCAACAAGCTGATTTATACATGGCAAGGTCCATTTACTATCATCAGAAAGATTTCAAACGTAACTTATGAAATCAACATTAACAAATATATCAAAGTGTTTCATGTTCATATGCTTGAAAAATACAATGAGGATACAGATAAAGAAAACTTATCAAAAGTACTAGAAGAAAGTGTTACATGCTTAGCAACAATTCAAGAGGAAAATGAAGACAATAGAAATGAACTATTACCAACGACATCAAAACAAACTGAATCTATCAAAGACATTGACATAGATCATTTAAAGTTGAAAAGTATGAAAGACCTGTTGAATACAAATGAAGAATATACTGAGATATTTCATGATGTTCCTGACATATCAACATTAATAGACAATGAGATTAACTTAAAAACTGACAAACTTGCCAACTCAAATGTTTATTCTCTAACTTTGCACAATAGAGATTTACTGCAGAAAGAATTAACTGACTTATTAGCGCCATGCTTTCATGAACGATCGAACTCAATGTTTTCTACTTCAATCGTTTTACAACGTAAACTGTCATTAAAAGAAAGATTTAGTGTCAATTTTGGACAGTTCCTATTTGAACATATGAAAAGCAAAGAATATTATAAGGACAATAGTTGCACGTTGCTTAAAGTTAGAATGAAACATATTCATGAACTAAGAGACATTCTGTACCAATTGAAACAACGTACATTTGTAGCTAAACTAAGCATGTTTGTATTGAAACCAAAAGTAACATTTTTCAACAGCAGAGTTGAACAAAACTCTCTGAAAACACAGGACAATATTGTTAAACGTATTTTGAACTATAAAGAACCAAGAAAGAAGAAATGTACAGATAGACTAGAATTATTTCCAGTGCCCGAACAGAAGAAATATACAGACAGACTAGAATTGTTTCAAGTACCTGGAAAGAAGAAAGTTGTAAATCTAACAGCACTGTACAGCTGTGTCAATATTTATTTTAATAATTATGTCATGCAATTGTTTATTACTTAGTATATTTACCTTAGTACTGTTGTTATAATAGTTTTAGAAATGAGTAATTTGGCATTGTACATGTTTAGATTTCATATATTGAAAAATAAGTTAATATTCAGATATTATGTATTAGCAAATAATATGATAAGATGACAGATATTTTTCAGTATTGTGAAGTTGTATAATTTTGATATTTTCTTGAGTTTCAAAAGCTAGAAAAGTTCATACTCAAATATCATATAGTGCTGTATGGAACTAAGCTGTATTTTTTGTGATACTTACTATATATGCTAAATGTGTATAATATTTTGAATTTTGAATTATGTAAATGTAATGGAGCAATTATTTGAATTATGAGCTCTGTATTTTTAATGCATGAATTTTTTAGTTTTTTGTGTGCATATATTAGAATAGTAATAAAGTTATTTTACGCATTTTATATTGCATACAAAATGCTAAAAAGGCAAGGGGGTAATGTCACGAGTCGAGTCTGTGACCTATTTCGACCAGTTTCTAGAACCTCGAGGTCAACCAGTGCAGGTGTCCAGCGTAAACAAGTTAATTTTAGATGTCCAATCGAAGAAAGAGGTTAAGGGAAAAAATAGCACACGTCAGCTTCTAGAAGGTCAAAGTTACTAAAATAATTATCGGAGAAGGTTCCAGGATTCTGGAATGTACGATCAAAGAAAGTATAAATTAAGGGAAAGTGAGTCAGACGGGGTCCTCGCATAGTAGTAGATCTTGTAGAGCGTTGGTCCTCGCATAGTAGTAGTTCTTGTAGAGCGTTGGTCCTCTCTCAGTAATGAGTTATATGTTATTAGCGGATCCATTAAGTAAAGTTTTAGCAGTTGAAGTTGAAGTTATACTAAGAGAAGTTTTATGTAACATTTAAGTTTTATTTATGAAGTATCAAGTCAAGTTGTAATTGAATTAAGAAGTTAATTTTGATGTGAAAGTTTGAAGAAGTTATTAAAGAAGTTTTGAAGAAAATACAGAGAGATGTTTCTTTCTTCATTTCATTGATATGTCAAGTATTGAGAATATAATCCCTGGCAAATGTGCTCGTCACAGAGTGACAAGCTCATTTGAAACATTCTTAATTTATGGAAACATTGCCTGTAATGTCGTTTCAGCCAACGGTGTTAATGGCTTCTGTTGACGTCTTTCATCAATAAAACCTTATCTTTCCCACTCTCGGCAAGTTAATAATTGTATTTGTCGAGGTGGCGGTTAGAGTTGATGTTACACAGAATGACAGCGAAAAAAAAGGGGAGGGGGGGGGAAGTCGGAGTGCATGCAGTTGTTGAGTCACGCCGCAGAAGCCAATGAGGGAGGGGTGTAGTGAAAGGGTGCGAGAATGTATTCGATTGGAAGGTAAAAATGATCTACGAACAAAGATTCAGCTTTGTTCTCATTTTCTAAAATTGAAAACAAACAAAAAATTGTTTAATCTACAAATGAACATCCATCTAGTGGAGTGTGACGTAACAGCCAATGTGGTATGAACAATATAAGCCAACAGCCAGTGTGGTATAGAAATAGCCAACAGCCAGTGTGGTATAGAAAAAGCCAACAGCCAGTGTGGTATAGAAAAAGCCAACAGCCAGTGTGGTATAGAAAAAGCCAACAGCCAGTGTGGTATAGAAATAGCCAACAGCCAGTGTGGTATAGAAAAAGCCAACAGCCAGTGTGGTATAGAAATAGCCAACAGCCAGTGTGGTATAGAAAAAGCCAACAGCCAGTGTGGTATAGAAAAAGCCAACAGCCAGTGTCGTATAGAAAAAGCCAACAGCCAGTGTGGTATAGAAAAAGCCAACAGACAGTGTGGTATAGAAATAGCCAACAGCCAGTGTGGTATAGAAATAGCCAACAGCCAGTGTGGTATAGAAATAGCCAACAGCCAGTGTGGTATAGAAATAGCCAACAGCCAGTGTGGTATAGAAATAGCCAACAGCCAGTGTGGTATAGAAATAGCCAACAGCCAGTGTGGTATAGAAATAGCCAACAGCCAGTGTGGTATAGAAATTGCCAACAGCCAGTGTGGTATAGAAAAAGCCAACAGCCAGTGTGGTATAGAAATAGCCAACAGCCAGTGTGGTATAGAAAAAGCCAACAGCCAGTGTGGTATAGAAATAGCCAACAGCCAGTGTGGTATAGAAATAGCCAACAGCCAGTGTGGCATGGTACGATGCAACGAAAGATGGAACAAAATTTAAAATGATTAGAAACAGGTTTTCGTTGTTTTTCTACACCCAAACACTAGCAAGCACGCGCGAGAACACTATCTTTAAAATCAACTTCCAGCAGCATAACGTTTTATTTTCAGTTAACGATTTGAATCTGCCTCTCTCTCTTAAACGGAGTAATGTGGAAAACTGATAAATCATTTTTAACTAATAATTAACCTGATCTATTCAGTGCATTTTTTTAATATAAACAATGTCAACATGAAAATCGCATGCTATTTATCTTTCTGAATGTAACCAAAACAAATAACACAACAACAGCCTAGTTTGAATGTATTTATTTATCGAATTTAATTAATTGACTAATTTTGTTAAATTTTGAAATTGATTCATGTTTAGTTAGGGTTACAGTTAGGTACAATAAATAATTGTTTTAAAATTCAACTTAATCAGAGAATGGGTGTGGGAGAAATAACGTATTCAAATTTTAACCAGACAGAGTGAGTTGATAGAAGCTTTGTAAAAAAAAATATGAAAAACAGTTTTGCCACTATATTACGGCAGGCTTACTAAATGATCGGTCTGCTAGAAGCTAAAGTTTTGAGGTACCCCGGTATTCAAGGGGGTCAAAGTTACGAGGCTGCCAGGTAAATGCCCCACTAGAAACGTGGATCGCTTAGTACAAGAAAGTAAAGTACCCCTTTCAGACGTTGCGATGTACAGATGATGTCAAGGTCATCTGGGTCTGTAATCCACGGTTAACGAGGGTGTCATGTGGCCAGTACACCGACACCTTATGTCAGATACCTATTGGAGCTGGGTGGACTCAGGGGCGCACTAAAATTCACGAAATTCAAAATCCTACATCTTCGTGGCCGAGACCCCTCACTTCGTAAGCCAAGCCCTTAACCACTTATCCACCACAGTACAAATAGTCACTATATTATTATGACAGCCAGTGCATCATGTGCATGTGGGTGACAGAAACAGGAACAAGCATATTTTCTAAAAACAAAGCTTATTTAATGGGAAATAAAAGCTAATTACTTTCATTTATCTGAAAATTACAGTTATATAAAACAAAATGTATTAATTAGTACTAAATGATTAATTAACTGGTTAATTTTTGGATTGATTCGTGTATTGTTATCGACTGAATAATTACAATTTTCAACTTGATCCGAGAATGGAAAATGGGAGAAAAAAACATGTCAAAACGTAATACATATATATCCACAGCTCTCATTACGTAGCATGTATTCCCTTATTTTGAAATTTTAAAAAATTAATCACCAACAATTAATAAACTAATTAGTTTAATTTTTTGATTGATTCATGTCTTGGCAGGTTCAATGAATAATTGTGTAACGTTTTAGCTTGATCCGAGAATGGAAAATGTGGGGGGAAACAAAATCACCTATAGTTTACCATCAACATTTTTATAGTCTTATTATTGAGAATAAGAGATTCGCGATAGATTGATGTCAAATAATTATTCTAATGGCGATCAGATGATGTCCAGGCAGGAAACAGTTCCAAAATACATTCCTACTGTGCTCAGTCTTCTTCCAGACCAGAATCTCACAAAGACATCCACTTTCCATCCAGTTGTAATTCCCTGGTATTGAGATCAATGTGATATGCAAATATCTGGACAACATCTTGTCATCAGCCACTCTCCATAGAATCAGACAAGTGTAGCAGTTTTGATATAATGTCTGTCCGCGTTTCCGCGAATTCAGGAAAGCCTCTACTGCATAATGTCAAAAAATATCAACCCTTCCCCAACTGCATCTGCTCACACACAGAGCACGCACGTGACGCACTGACCCAACTCATTTCGCTAGCCTGGTTTACCCACCACCCCACCCCACCATCATCAAACACACATCCTCTGCATATCTTCGTTTACCAGACGGTATTCCTGTTACCAACCGAACTCTGTCCAGGGAGAAAAAAAAAAAAGGGGGGGGGGGGAGGAGATTGTGTGCAAGAGCAAAGGACTGAAGTTATCGTACTTGTTTTAATGATTATTTACAACAGCGACCACGGCGTTTTGAACTCTGCCACCACCCCCCACTCACATCTCCCCCCATCCCTTTATATTTAGAACGTAGATCATTGAAGTGAGCATTTCGACTCTTGGTTCTTAAGTCTTGAGTCTGTTTATTTTGAGGACTGCACACAACTATTTCAGCATGTTTTTTATTGTATTTAGACTGAATAAACCAGACTGACATTGGAAATGGAAGCTACACTAAAGCAATAACAAAATGGTGGCGTCGTTAACAACCGAAGCTGATGGAGAGGGCGGAAACTGATCATTTTCAGTGTTTTTGTTTTGTGTTTTTGGGCACATCGGCACAATTTAGGCCATGTCGTGCCTGCAGTCCCTCAAGGGCCACTCTCCCTCCACACAACAAAGGTCAAATTCTATACATTCAAATAATTAAAATCAAGGTCTATTCACAATTAAAATAGTAGAGGTAGTAAAAATTTAATAATTTGGTAAAAATATAATGTAAAAAGTACATGTCTACAAGGTTTAGAAATCAGATCTTCGTAGACAATCCCACTTCCCGGATAAAGCCCAGTACCTTCCCAGGGTCGACATTATTGAATAGTGTTTTTAAATTAGTGGCTCTAAAATATTTTTCCCTGACATCCTGGTATCTGGGGCAGTCAATGAGGATATGTTCCACGGTGAGGCGAGAGTCACAATACTCACAAAGTGGGGGCTCTTCTTTCTTCAGCACAAAAGAGTGCGTGATGTAGGTGTGGCCAATCCTAAGTCTAGACATGGTCGTGCTACCACGCCTTGTCAGACCCTTAGATGTGGACCGCCACCTGACATCCGCCACAATCTGCCTGAGTTTATTGTGAGTCTCAGCCTCCCATCGATCCTGCCACTCTTGGTAGATGGCAGTGGCAATACTTTGTCTCAGGTCTGAGCAGGGAATTTGAGTTCCTGATACCGCATGATTTAGGGCTCTCTTTGCTTCTCTGTCTGCGGCTTCGTTTCCCTCAATGCCCACATGGGAGGGGACCCAGATGAAGGTGACATCCGTATGGTCGGCTGTTATTTGGTCCAACAGCTTCAGGCTCTTATGTACCAGTGGAATGTCAGTCTTCATCCGCCCCAAAGCTTGCAATGCAGATTTGGAGTCGGAGCAGATTATAAATTTCCTCCTTTCTGATGCTTTGACGGCCATAAGTGCAAGCGATATTGCATGCAATTCGGCCGTAAAGATGGAGCAGCCATCGGGGAGTCTACGGGAGATTGTTTTGTTCCGAAAGGAGCAGGCACACGCGACCTTTCCATCCATTTTGGATCCGTCTGTGTAGATGGTGCCACAATCTCCGTAGCTCTCTTGCAGTTCCCTAAAGTGGACTTGTAGTATGCTTGGGTCTGTATTTTCTTTTTTGAAATTAAGGAGGGATAAATTTAATTTGGGTTTATTCATTAGCCAAGGAGGATTCTGAGGGGTTTCTATTTTAGAGATTTGGTTAATGGGTGGGGTTAAATTTTGGATGGGTTCTCTCATTCGAAGGCCTAACGGCTGTATGACGTTAGGCCTTCGATTGTATAATTCTACCTCTGTGGGGTTAAATATGGAATCGAAAGCAGGGTTCGTAGGGTTGGATTTTAGCTTGACTATATACTGCATTGCAAGCTTTTTCATTCTTATATCCATGGGGAGTTCTCCAGCCTCCACATGGAGGCTTGGGATAGGTGATGTACGAAACGCGCCGAGACAGAGACGCAGGGCAGCATTTTGTATTGGTTCCAGTATTTTTAGGTACGACTTCCTTGCTGCTCCATATATTATGGATCCGTAGTCTAGCTTGGATCGAATTAGACTCCGATATAGCAGCAGCAAAGTATCTCTGTCAGCTCCCCAGTCCGTATGGCTGAGCACTCTAAGTATGTTTAATGACTTTTGGCATTTTCTCTTAAGTTCCTTAATGTGGGGGAGAAAATTAAATTTGGAATCTAGAGTGAGGCCTAAAAATTTTGTAGTTTTCACGACAGGGATCTTCTTTTTGTGTATAAATAGTTCAGGGTCTGGGTGGAGTCCCCTTAAATTACAAAAATGCATACTAACTGTTTTGGAGTCCGAAAATTTAAAACCATTATCGTTTGCCCAATTTTGAATTTTGTTTAAACATAACTGTAATTTTCTTTCTAGGGTGTTCATGTTTTTCCCATAAGTAAAAATGACAAAGTCATCAACATACAAAGAGCACTCTATGCCAGGGGACAGAGCATTTATGATGCTATTTATTTTTATGTTGAACAGGGTGACTGACAGAATGCTGCCCTGGGGTACACCCATTTCCTGGTCATGAGTGTCAGAAGTGGTGTTGCCCACTCGAACCTGAAATTTTCGGTCTTTCAGGAATTCCCCCACAAAACGGGGGAGATGTCCCTTAAGCCCCATAAGCTCCAGATCACGTAGAATGCCATGTTTCCAGGTTGTGTCATAGGCCTTTTCTATATCGAAGAATACAGCTACTAGATGTTCTCTTCTGAGTAATGCATTTCTGATACAAGCTTCCAGCCTTACCAGGTGGTCAGTTGTTGTCCGCCCTTGCCGGAATCCGCACTGGTAGTTAGAGATCACTTTGTTCCTCTCCAGGTACCAGACCAGCCTACTGTTAATCATTCTTTCCATGGTTTTGCAGATGCAGCTTGTTAGTGCTATTGGTCGATAGTTAGCTGGGTCAGAGCCGTCTCTTCCCGGTTTAGGTATCGGTATAACTGTGGCTTTCCTCCAGCTGTTTGGGAAAGCGCCTGTTTGCCACACACAGTTATAGACCCCTAGCAGGACTGCCAATGAGGGTTCGGGAAGGTGCTTGAGGAACTGGTAATGGATTTCATCTTCTCCAGGCGCTGTGTCATGTGACTTGTCTAGCGATTCCCTCAGTTCCTCAAGCGAGAACGGTTTGTTGTAGTCTTCATTGTTTTCTGACCTGAAATCAATGGAGTGTCTTTCCTCCCTGGTTTTGACTTTTTGAAACTCTGGCGTGTAATGTGCAGTGGATGACTTTTCTGCTATTGAGGATGCAAGGCAGTCAGCTATTTCTCTGGGGGACGTGACAGTTCGTCCTTGGTTTTTCAGATGCCCTATTGCATTTGATTCTTTCCCTTTGATTCGCCTTACTGCCTTCCAGACCGCTCTAGCAGAAGTTTTGGCATCCAGACTGCCGACAAAACTTCTCCAGGAATTCCTTTTGGCTGACCGTATGGTTTGTCTAGCCTTTGCTCTAGCTATTCTGAATAGCTTTAGGTTTTCCTGGGATGGATTTTTTATAAATGCAGCCAGTCGTTTTTTCCTATCGCCAATAGCACCTTTGCAGGCTGTATCAAACCATGGTTTGCTAGGCCGTTTTGGATTTGCGGAGGTTAGGGGGACAACTTTCCTGGCTATACTAAGTAGCTTGCTAGCAAAGGTATCAGCTGGGTTCTGCTCATCGAGGATATTTTCTGTAATATCCTCTGAGCATCTTTTTTGGAATTCTTCCCAATCGGCCTTATTCAGTTTCCACCGCTGAGGTCGTCCCAATGAGGGGAGATTGTTAGCAATGATGATTGGGAAGTGGTCACTTCCCCGTAGATCATTGCTAACTGACCATTTAAAGTCGTCCAGAAGTCCAGGGACGCATACGGTGAGGTCAATGCATGTGAGAGATCCAGTTCCTGGGTGCAAGTAGGTCGGTGATGCATCATTAAGTATGCATAAATCATGTTGGAGGAAGATATCCTCCAGCATACGGCCTCTTGTGTCGGTATTGTTGGAGCCCCAAATGGTGTTATGGGCATTGAAATCCCCAAGGATTATGTAAGGCCGGGGGAGTTGTTTCAATAGGTCCTCCATGTCTGTTTGGTTTAATGGAGCGCCTGGTGGTAAATACAGGCTGCAGCAAGTGATAACCTTGTGAAGGGTTATCCTAGCTGCTACGGCCTGTAGTATGATCATTTTCATTCAAATGAAGGGGAAAAAAGTGACGTTATAATAAAAGAAAGGCGGGAGGTGGGGGTGCGAGTAACATTCATGCCCGAGCTCCTCCTGTACAGTAATTTGAAACGTTAGCCGCGGTAGTGGAAGATTGTGATTATTTTGTTAAGAGATTTCAGAGTGTCTGCCTTGAAGGACTGAGCACAAGAGCCAGCCAGATAGGAGGAGGGGCTCAGATTGGCAAAGGAAAGAAAAGGGCTTTCCGACACCAGAATCTCATCACACACACACATATCCCAACAAACACACACATTCATTCGTTATATTACCACTTCTTAACCCGCCTTTTCAAATATTCTCTCGATCTTTTATTGTATTGCTGGCCAGAGCTCAGTCCGACATTTGACCATGTGGCGCATGTTGGTGGAAGGGGTGAGGAGAGGTGGCCCAGAAGTCAGGGAGGGGGGAGTACAAATGGTGGTTTATAACAGGGATAATAGACGCTCTGCGGCCCAGTCATTTTATCTGCTCTCATCACGCGGGGCCCACTTTAATAGTAGCACTTGGAGCAGAGAAAAGATGTCTTCTGAGTTAGTAGTTTGCCAAATGGAACATTATTAACTGACACATTCTTTCACTGTTATTCCTCAACCCCCCTCCCCCCCATCTTAAAATGCCTACCTCTTTTACGCTCTTGCTCTACACTTACCCCCCCCCCCCCCCCGGGGTTGCTCTGCGCATTCTAAACGTATTCAGAACTCCGGAGCCAGACCATAAAGACTGGGAGTACAAATGGGTTTATTCATGACGATACACAGAAGTCGACTGAATGGGGGAGGAGGGGGGGGGGGCATGACACACACACACACACTGTGAGAGCTTATTCAATTCGATAAACAGGGGGGAGAGAGGGCATGAGAAGGGGGGAGGCGTAAGAGAAACAGCGTGTGTGTCTCATAAATAGAATGAGAGAGAGAGAGAGAGAGAGAGAGAACAGAGAAGATTGATAGCTGAGGTGTAGGAACTAACAACAACCAACGTGTGTGAATTGTACTGCTGTTGTCTGACTCCGCTCCTGGCAGGTGAACCGAAGGATCTCAAGGGGGTATTTCCAACCATTAACAGCTGTAGTTCTAATGGTCTAGCCCCCTCTCCCCCCCCTTTCCCTACACACAGCCCGTGCTCCCCCCCATCAAGTATTCTGGTCTTAATCAATCAAATTGAACAGACTTTCATGGGACATGAATGTTTCAATTAAACCAAACAAGGCGGCGAGAGCCAAGCGGGGATCGAACTTAGTGTCGCTGACAGAAATGACGTCATCTGAGTTAAGTGATTTGAGAATACTCTCCAAAGCTAAACATTTTTTTAACGTGACTTGGCAACATAAACTTAACCAAGGTTGAAAAGTAGGAGGAGAGATTTAAGAGCGATTGTGTTTTTGTTTTTTTTTGCTAAGTCATGAATATTTAATTTTTTTTTTTTTTTTTTAATTTTTAAAAGCGACATGGGCTATTTGCTTTATTGCCTGAGAATAAAAGATCGGAAAGATCATTCACTAACTATTGCTGACTTTATTCTCTTTCCTTACACCACCAGTGAGGGGGGCCTACTGAGCAACACAAGTTTAACGCATTTTGAAATGCCCACAAAACAATAGTGCCACTTGAACCCACTGCTAATGGCTTCGGTCAGCTTTCACGTCTAGGGGAGCCCCCCATTTCCGAAATCCACTTTGCAAGGAGTAAAAAAAACCATTGTGCTCCTACCCCAACCCTCTTCCCCCCCCTTCACCCAATCCTCTTCTGCGTTAGGCAAAAAAGTCGTTTACGCCCGTTCGACGCCACCACACGCACAGAAATGTGTCCCCAAGATCCCGAGGTGGTAACCTGTAACATTTGTAATAGGTTAACCAGCCCCCCCCCCCTAGTGTTCTGCTCAGCAGTTGAAAGAAAATGGTTGAACGTTGGCCGTGTGTCTCGACACATTGCCCTAGCAATTGATCCCCAAAATAAATATTAAAAAACAACATACAGTCAAGCCAAAGAATTAAAAACATGGAAAAGAAACTGTTTGGAAAAACAACAACACACATTTTAAACGTGTATAACAGCCCCTATACACTAAGAT
>JAZGLO010005355.1:0-41522 GCA_036873155.1 Biomphalaria sudanica
AAAAAACATTTGTACGATGGCCGTCAAGACAAAACAATTCACAAACAAACAAAACAAAACATTTATCAAGGTTCAATAATGTTTAAATAACTTCACCTTAATGCTAATGTCACACTGGCATGTTCAGTTCTGTGAAGCCCACATCACAGTAGAAACTTGAATGTCTTGAAGTATGAGCCTATTCTGAAAAAATACTTTCAAACTTAAAGAATTAGACTAATTCTCCAAAGGACAAAATTTTATAAAAAAATTTGAAATAATAGAGCTACGCTAAAAAATATTAAGAAAAAAATCTAAAATTAAATAAGCTTCAAAGAAAATACAACATTTAAACATGCTAACATTTAAAACATACAATACAGTTTTGACAAAAAACATTTGTCCAACGGCTGTCAAGACAAAACAATTCACAAAAAAAAAAAAATAAAACATTTATGAAGGTTCAATAATGTTTAAATAACTTCACCTTAATGCCAATGTTACACTGGCATGTTGAATTCTGTAGAGCCCACTTCACAGTCTGAACTTGAATATCTGTAAGTATGAGCCTATTCTGAAAAAATACTTTCAAACTAAAAGAATTAGACTAATTGTCCAAAGGACGAAATTTAAAAAAAAAAAAATGAAATAATAAAGCTACCCTAAAAAAAATTATAAGTAAATCTAAAATCAAATACACTTAAAAGAAAATAAAACATTAAACAAGTTAACATTAAAAACATACAATTCAGTTTTGACAAAAAACATTTGACCGACGGCCGTCAAGACAAAACAATTCACAAACGAACAAAACAAAACATTTATGAAGGTTCAATAATGTTTAAATAACTTCACCTTAATGCTAATGTCACACTGGCATGTTGAGTTCTGTAGAGCCCACAACTCAGTCCAACTTGAATGTCTTAAAGTATAACCCTTTTCAGAAAAAATACTTTCAAACTAAAAGAATTAGACTATTTCTCCAAAAGACAAAAAAAAAATTAAAATAATAGAGCTACGCTCAAAAAAATTATAAGTAAATCTAAAATGAAATAAATTTCAAAGAAAATAAAACATTTAACATATTAACATTTAAAACATACAATAGGTATTTTAACAAAAAACATTTGTCCAACGGCCGTCAAAAAAAACAATTTACAAACGAACAAAACAAAACATTTATGAAGGTTCAATAATGTTTAAATAACTTCACCTTATTGCTTATGTTACACTGGCATGTTAAGTTATGTAGAGCCAACATCTCAGTCCAAACACGAATGTCTTGAAGTATGAGCCTCTTCTAAAAAAACACTTTCAATCTAAAAGAATTAGACTAATTCTCCAAAAGACGAAATTTTAAAAAAAAATTGAAATAATAGAGCTACGCTAAAAAAAAATTATTAAAAAATTCTAAAATTAAATAAACTTCAAAAAAATAAAACATTTAACATGTTAACATTTAAAACATACAATACGTATTTTGACAAAAAACATTTGTCCGACGGCCGTCAAGACAAAACAATTCACAAACGAACAAAACAAAACATATATGAAGATTCAATAATGTTTAAATAACTTCACCTTAATGCTAATGTCACACTGGCATGTTGTGTTCTGGAGAGCCCACATCACTTTCTTGTTTATTGATCTGGAATCATGTTTCCTCCATTTTCCAAGAGCTGTATAAAATATAGGTAAATAAATTGAAATGATTAACAGACATCAACAAACAAAACTTACAAAAAGACTTTGGACATATCCACTATAACAAACTTTATATTAAAATAAAAGATGTGCAACAAAAATATGTGTACAAGTACTAGTATAATAGGAAAATTAGAAACAAAAAAACATGACTTAAAAAAATGGACATTAAACAATGGTTTTGAATCACTAGCTTTACCTTTACATAATGTCCTATTGACATGTTCAACTTCAGACGGTTATCATCTTGACCTCTATGTTTCTTGGCCTGTATCAAAAAAGATTTTAAAAAAAAAAATTATTTTTGTTTATAAAACAATTTTTTTTAAAGAAAAAAATATAACAAATTTTTTTTTTTATGTTTTTTGAATTGTTGGAATAAAGGATAAAGGTTAGTTAAATTCTTGATCTTCTGATAACTCAATAGTTTGTCTATTAATATTTATTAAATGTTTACTACCTTTACTATTTTAACTGTGAATAGACCTTGTTTTTAATGAGTTAACTAAATAAAACTTAGCTCTTGTGGTATAAAAGAAAAGTAACCCTTTAGGGATTACGGGCATGACATGGCCTAAAGTGTGAAATGCATACCCATTAATACAACTTTTTAAAAATGTCTGACACATTTACATTTTTAAAACTGTAAATGGAAATTCTATTTCAACAACATTGTTTTGATCCTAAAATTAATCAATAGCGTTTTGAAAGCTTCTTCTTATCAGTCACATTATGGTCATTGCCCTGAATACTATTTAGAAGTCAGTTTGTGCTTTTGGCTTAAGATATCTACACAAATAAAAATAACATACTTTTATGACCACCTCTGAAGTAATTTCATCCTGTTCTGTATCCATATTACTCTTAAGCACACACAAGCTGTCAATAAACTTTCTAATATAATTAGAAACATTTAGTTAAAAAGTTATGTAAGCTAGTTATGTTCTTAGGTTACCACTTGATCCTTATATCTTTGACTCTTGTCTTGAAGATTAACTGAAAAATACTTTTTAAAAAAGTAGATTATAAGTAGATTATTAAAAGCATCTCTATACTAATTAAACATATAAGCTAATCTTTATGAAATAGAAAAAGTTTAAGAAAGTAAAAGAGGGGGGGGGGGAAGATTTTAGTTTGAAATCAGCAGAAAGGTTGGAATCCAGATTGACACACAAATGTGAAAGAAATGGAGAAACACTAGAGCGTTCTTATCTATTCTGTGTTTTTTTCACAACCCTCAGAGGTCCCCATCCAAAAAACTAGTGCATAAGTAACTTTACCAGCAGGAGTCTTATGCCCTCTATTAGATATTGATAAACCTAAAGCAATGGTCAGCCAGATGGTCAGGCACCAGCCAATCAAAGATCATCTTCTTGAGAAAGTATAAGTTCATACATCATGCACTACACACAACACTTACCATGGCCACTGATGGGTGAGGATTGATTGCATGCTGAGGACACCTACATTTAGGACATCTTGAATTATCACCTGGCACTGATGATGTGGTGGGCACATTTCAGGTGAAATGTATTTTGTTTTTGTTGTTCAACATTTATTTATCTCTCGTCACTGCGCGTCTGGTTATTTTTTTTAAAAATACTTATGGTAATGTCAGGTACATCTGCTCCTGTTTTCATTTCCCTGTTTACTTTGTATATCATCATCATCATCATCATCATCATTGGCCTCCTTCAGTCGTAGGACGACTATGGTTCATCTCAGAGCACACTTTTTCATGTGGCTGTGGAGCCCTATTTTGGAGAGACACTCCCGTCCACAGATAGCGCAAGTTAAGGTCCCCTTGGCTTTTGCTTCGGTGGTAGAGGAGCTGGCCGTTTTTCTGTTTGTGCGTTTTTCTTCCTGGGCTGAGACCCATGTACTTTCACTGTCCATAGCTTTCTTTGTCACTGTCTCTGTCCACCTGTTGCGGTCTAGAGCTATGTCTTCCCTATTGTCAGTATTGATGTTCACTGATTTGAGGTCGCGTTTTATTACATCTATGTAACGGAGATGGGAGCGACCAGTTTTTCTTGTGCCAGTCGCGAGTTGACCATAGAGCATGACTTTCGGGATGCGCTTGTCCTCCATCCGGCGAACATGTCCAAGCCAGCGCAAACGGCGTTGTCTGAGGGCTGTAAAAATGCTGGGAATACCTGATCGCGCAAGGATCTCAGTATTGCACACTTATTCTTTCCATGTGACATTCAAGATCCTACGGAGACATCTCACATGGAATGAGTTTAGTTTTCTCTCTTGCTTTGCGTAGGTGGTCCATGATACACTGCCATATAGCAGTGTACTCATAACGCATGCCTTGTAGACTTCCATTTTGGTCACCGTGGTTAGCTTATGGTTTTCCCAAACTCTTAGTCTGAGTCTAGCGAATGTCGAGGCAGCCTTCCTATGCGTTTTTTCATCTCCTCTTCTAGGGACAGGTCATCTGTAATTGTGGATCCCAGATAGCAGAATTCGTTTACGGCGTCCAGCTTGCTATCGTCAATGGGGATGGAGGGTGGTGCTGTAGTAGGTGGTCCCATAACATTTGTTTTCTTCGTGCTAATAGTCAAGCCATATTCTTTACAGGCCTGAGAGAAGCGGGACATTAGTGACTGTGTATATATTGTTGTATATACAACACTCTATACAATCTTTTATGTATTGTATTTGGTTTATTGGTATAAAACTGAGAATTCTTAAGTTTGAATCCTAATGGTGGCTAGAAATTTTTAATTCATGATTTAAGATGATATATTTTTCAACCTTTAAATTCAGCAGAAAATTTCTCACAGGTTTACTTTCCACAAGAATGCTAAGAATGAGATCTGGTCAGAACTCACAGAACATACTATAACAGAGTGAAGGCTTGCAGTGAAAATGTCAAAACAGTGTGGCCAATGAAAGTCAGCAGTTGTATCCTGGGCTAAGTCCTTAAAATAATTGCTGATTGAATTGAAAGTTTTTTAAATTATCAATTGGATATTTAGTTAAGTAATAATTATTAGCTTTTTGTTTAAATCCCTAAAATTCTGTACATTACTGATCATAACCCCCTCTTTCAGACATTATATGATGATCATGGTTTCTAATGACTGCAGGCACGACATGGCCTAAATTGTGCCGATGTGCCTAAAATCAAAATCAAATCAATCTAATGACTTTTTTCTATGATATAAATCATTTATTTATTTCTTTGAGTAAGACTATTCACACTAAGGTTTCACTGCAAGAAAAATAAAAGAACTAAGAGGAGAAATTAGAAGTATAAAATGACAATGCTAAGACATTTTTTTTAATCTAAGAAGCGTCCAGCAAGACAAAGAAAAACTAGTGAAAACAGAAATGAGTGTTGAAAGAAAATGTTTGAAACTAAAAGAAACACTGAAAATATTAGTCAGAAAAATAAATGAAGAACAAACAGGGAGTAAGACTCTAGTATGATGACATGTTGAACAGCTAGGAATACGACTGAGATGTCTTTTAGTATGCAGAGAATTCAGCTAAAATTTATAATGCTGAAGACAAACTTTCAATTGGAGAAGAGTTTAGCATATCAAAAATAGAATTTAAAGAAAAGAATTTAATGTTGGAAGAAAATGGCATGAAAATAACAGAAACACAAAAAATACCAGCAAATCCTTTCAGAATAAGAAATCAATCATTGCACACCAACATTGGGTCCAGTAGGATGAAGTAGTTTAATCAATCAATATAGGGCCTATCTAGAAAAGTTCATGTTTGTTATTAGGTGGATAGTTAGTCCAAAATGAAAGCATGCTGATTTTAGACTTAGCCTAATCTGATCTTGAACTATTTTTTTTATAAAGAAAGAGCTTGTGATTGTCAAAGAAAGAAAGAAAGAATCTTTTAATTGAGTTAAATTTAAGTTGTTTGTTTTCTGCTGTAGGATAGTGTTGGTAGTCATGAAAATGTGTCACTGTTCAATTCATTGATTTTGATGTTTAATAAATGCATTTTTCTTTTATTCCAGTACAAGCTCACACCCCCAAAGAAAAGTAGAAGATCAATTTAGACAACTTTCAAACTTCTTGAAGAAAATAGCTTTCCAGTTCAAACGTGTGTAGGTCATAAAATGCATTTTCATGATGTACTGTTCTCTTTCATAATTCTCTTTGCTTTAGAAAAAAAGAAATACTTGATCTTTGCATAAACTTCAGGGCAGCACTCCGAAGTTCATATCTCGTATATTTCATTATGACCTTTTAGGAAAATCGTATTCCATGCTCTGGACAAAAATCTATTTTTGGCTCTAAAAAGAACCTTTCTTTTGGTAATAAAATGACCTGTTCTTGTTGGACCACAGTTAATAGTTTTCTTATGGCCCTAAAAAGGACCTTTCTTTTGGTATTAAAAAAAAAAACTGTTTTTGTTGGACCATGGTAAATGGTTTTCTTATGGCCCTAAAAAGGACCTTTGTAACATCTGTACTTGTCAATAAATGTACTTTAGCATATTTTCCCTTTGTTTTCTCTTGATTAGCTTCATGTGCATTGAGTCCACAAAAGGACCTGTTTAATTTTTGTAGCTGTCTAAATTAGTCTACACTTCTCTTCATAAAGAGATGTATATATCAGTTGAGACAAAACTTTAACAAAAATTGTTGTAAGGTTTTGATGTTATACTATGATGATAGAAATTGTCTTCAGTTACTTTTATAAGGCAGTTAACAGTCCTAAATTTTTTTTTAACTTTTTCACACTGAGCCATATATAAAAAGCAGAAATCAAAATGGTCAAAATCACAACATAAAATAAATAAGAAAAATACTTGTAAATTTGTGGTTAAATCATTTGAATATCAAGAGGAGTATCCGTTTATACACAGCAGGCATTAATAACTGGCACTGCTAGTCTAAGGTTTAATCTTATTGATAGTTTACATAATATATATTTATATGTTGTGTTAGTCATTATGTTGTCAGCAGAATTCAAAGAAAGTCCCTATTCTACTTGTAGCATCTAAGTTGGTCAGAACTCTTCCTCCCGAAGAGAAGAAAAAATCAACAAAGCATGAATCAAAAAGGACACATAACAAAAGAAATGTTGTAGTTAGCTGTTGTAATAAATGGAATCATTCTTTTAGCTTGAAATAAGAAATCAAAATTCAGTCTAAGTTGGTCAGAACCCCTCCTCCCCACGAGAAGAAAAGATCAACAAAGAATCAGCAAAGAGAAAAATTAAGGAAAGAAATGCTTTACATACAATACTTGTAATGAATGGAATAAGTAATTTAGTTTTAAAATATGGCACATCTATAGAAAAGCCATTTCACCCGCATGACAGTATTAAGAAAAATGAGATTGAAATTCAGAATCTAAGTTGGTCAAAACCCCTCCTCCCCAAGAGAAGAAAAGATCAACAAAGAATCAGCAAAGAGACAAAAATAAGGAAAGAAATGCTGTAGTTAAGACTCTGCTAACTGAAATAATGACGCAAATCAAACTAATTGTAAAAAGAAAAGAGACTTCACAAATTTTGAAAGATTTAAATCAATCAAGAACAAATGTTGAATATTTTTTATTTGTGAACTCAAAAAGGTGCTTGAAAAATGTTTATAACTAAACATGTACATTTCTTGACAACAATATTCTCTGTTAGAGATATATTATTTTAGAGTTGATAATCAGAACTGACTGAGCATGCTGATACAGTCCTCACAGAGAGCAAAATAAAATGAAGTGGTCTTCTGAGGATGAAGGCTGCCCTGATAGCTATGAGAAAAATTTGTTACACATGAACTGTGGCAATGAAAGTAACTCCAGCTTTGACCTGTTTAGATCCAGCAAAATCTACTCCAATTCAGGTGAAACAATGATAAACAGAAGGAGCCAAATGCCATCAGAAATCATTTGAATATATTTTAAGAATTTTCTGCACAAATATTGTTGTTTTTTTTTTCAAAGAAATAAATACTGATAAAATATAATAGACAAGTCCAATGACAATGATATAATAAATCATGTTATTAAATTCACTCTGTCTAAAAAGCCCTTCAAAATTAGAAAGGAAGTCAATATATTCCATTTAATGCTTTTATAATTCTATGGCCTTTTATGCCAACTTTTACACTAAAAAAATAATTTCTTCTTTAATGTTGTGTCTAAAAAAAATTCTAATTTTAGAGAATTTCATGTTTTATTGTTTTTCTAAATTGTCCAAAATACCATGTTGTGGCATTATGCTGCTTTGATCTGAACGAGTTGACTTCAATTAAGAAGGAAATAAGCCTTAAAAGAAACACTTTCTTTTTCTGTACTCTATGTTGATAAGACTGTATAAAGAAATTCTAATCTAAGGGTTCTCAAGACTTTTCTGAGGACATTCCCAGGGAAAAGAAGGAGAGGCAGACAACATTAAGGAATGAACCAGCAAGTCTATAGAAGAGACTACACCTATCAAAAGACAGAGAAGATTGAAGAGAGCCATGCAGACTGTGTGGTGCCCCAATGGTCCAACAGACTGAGTGACAGGTGAAAATGAGATGGTTAAAACTCCATTCACAAGTGATGCACAAATCATTTACAACATCAGTAAAAAGAGATAACCTTTAGAAAATTACAGACACATACAAAAATATTTTTAAGACAAAGAACCACGTGACAAAAAGAATGAAAGGGAAAAAGACTGTTTTTGACTAAAGTTGATTTTAGAACTCTCATTTCATGTTCTTAAATAAAAGCCTTTAATAAATAATATTTTATTTCTTATAGCCAACAATTAACGATCTAATTTCCATTAGGAATCAAACTTAAGGTCTTAATATTAAAAACTTTTGGCTCTACTCCTTGACCATTTAATTTTTAATTTTCATCATCAACAGTATTGTGAAATATTACACTTACTTACAGAAAACTATTTAAACAAAAAGTAGTTAGAATTTAAGAATTGTCTTACTTCATACAATAGCAAACCATTTTATTTGGGTCGGATGTTAATATTATTATTATATTATGAATAGTTGTTTCATTTCGGTTTACAACATAAAATAGCAATTAAGAAATTCTTGCCTTTGGTATATTTTTATTTCACAAAATCAAAACAAAAGACTTACTTCAAAAGTATTAAAAGTGTTCAAGGTTCTATTTTTACTGCAGTTTCTTTTTTAATGTTTTGTGTGAAACTAATATTTAAATAATATTAAAAAGAGATCAAAAATATTTTTTATGTAAGAATGTAGTCTACATGTGCAGTTTCCATAAAGCATAAATCTTTTGTTTATTGGTTTGACATGTTTTAAATGTTCCTTCAAATTCTAAATTATAATACCCTAGCCTAAACCTGCCCAAGGACAACAGGGGACGACAGTGGACAGGGTTGAAACCCAGAACCATTGGGATGACAGTTCAGAACACATATCACTTAGCCTGACAGCCATCCTCATCATTGACTTTTGACTTGCATAATACTAGTGCTGTAATGATTTTTAATACTAGTTCACCACTTATATGGATCAGTTGCAATCACATTAGGTTATCAGGAGAAGAAAACCAGATCATTTAAATTGTACTGACTACAGAGCCTTCAGCAAGGCTCTTGGCTACTTCTCAATCTAAATGGAATCTGAAAAAGCCCATATTGAATATATCCCTTCTTTTAAGAGTACTGTGATTGATGTATTGTATGACAACAGATACCATACAGAAAGGTGTTAATGTTACCCTTGAAATATTAGACTTGCCAGCAGTCTTTGTACAAGTCTCAACTCTGCTGTGCTAGGCATTTTGAATTATTTCTTCAAGGACAAATCACACCTGTACAATTCTATATCTCCTTCAAGGTCTGACAACTAATGACAGTAACAATGAGAAAATTCAATTCAGAACAAATAGCATAAATGCATGAAATCTGCTACCAAACTAACTCAATTTGTCAAACATGTTGTCATAACATATTTTGATAATGTTTTTATTCACAGTTTTTATGTTATCAATCTACAATATAGTTAAGTTCCCCTTTCAGACCTATTGATCTATGGGGCTGATGAAGTAAAGATCATCTGTTTCTGTAACCAATGGTTAATGGGGGTGTCATATGGTCAACACAATGACCAACCACTTTACTTGACTAATGTCAGGTACCTATTAGAGGTGCCTTAAAGATCCCATAATTTAAAAATCCCAGACTTCACCAGAATTCAAACCCAGAACCACTTACTTTCGAAGCCAAGCCCTTTATCACACAGTCACTGTGCCTCTAACCTACAATATAGAAATGTAATTAAGTTATCTTTGATGTATATTATTTTTTACAGTGGCTTAAACTTATAACTGTGCTTTTTAATTTTAATTCTTATTAAGTTTTAAAATGCATTTAGGTCCACACTTTCACATGTTGCTCAACCAGGATTTGCATGGAAATCAAGCATCACGATTTGCATTCAGAATATCTGTCTTCATCGTCATTGCCTACAGCCTGAAAAACATTTTGTCTGATAGGGTTTTTGCAGAGCATAAAGGTATATAGCTTGCTCTCTCCACCCGACAATTAATTTGGTGCTGGATATAAAGTTACATAGCTTGATTCCTTCACCCAACAATTGGTTTTGTGCTGGGTATATATAGGTATATAGCTTGCTTTCTCCACCCAACAATTAGTTTGGTGCTGGATATAAAGGTACATAACTTGATTCCTCCAACCAACAAATGGTTTTTGTGCTGGGCATATGGGTATATAGCTTGCTTTCTCCACCCAAAAATTAATTTGGTGCTGGGTATAAAATTACATAGCTTGATTCCTACACCCAACAATTGGTTTTGTGCTGGGCATAAAGGTAGGCTACATAGCTTACTTCCTCCGCCCAACAATTGGTTTTGTGCTGGGCATAAAGGTACATAGCTTGCTTTCTCCACCCAACAATTGTTTTTTTTTGGTGGGCATATAGGTATATAGCTTGCTTTCTACACCCAACAATTAGTTTGGTGCTGGGTATAAAGGTACATAACTTGATTCCTCCAACCAACAAATGGTTTTGTGCTGGGCATATAGGTACATAGCTTGCTTTCTCCACCCAAAAATTAATTTGGTGCTGGGTATAAAATTACATAGCTTGATTCCTACACCCAACAATTGGTTTTGTGCTGGGCATAAAGGTAGGCTACAAAGCTTACTTCCTCCGCCCAACAATTGGTTTTGTGCTGGGCATAAAGGTACATAGCTTGCTTTCTCCACCCAACAATTGTTTTTTTTTTTGGTAGGCATATAAGTATATAGCTTGCTTTCTCCACCCAACAATTAGTTTGGTGCTGGGTATAAATTACATAGATTGATTCCTACACCAAACAATTGGTTTTTGCTGGGTATAAAGGTACATAGCTTGCTTCCTCCACCCAACAATTGTTTTTGTGCTGGGTATAAAGGTACATAGCTTGCTTCCTCCACCCAACAATTGTTTTTTTTGCTGAGTATAAAGGTACATAGCTTGCTTCCTCCACCCAACAATTGGTTTTGTGCTGGGTATAAAGGTACATAGCTTGCTTTCTCCACCAAACAATTGGTTTTTGCTGGGTATAAAGGTACATAGCTTGCTTCCTCCACCCAACAATTGGTTTTGTGCTGGGTATAAAGGTACATAGCTTGCTTCCTCCACCCAACAATTGTTTTTTTTTGCTGAGTATAAAGGTACATAGCTTGCTTCCTCCACCCAACAATTGGTTTTGTGCTGGGTATAAAGGTACATAGCTTGATTTCTCCACCCAACAATTGGTTTTTGTGTTGGGTATAATGGTACATAGCTTGATAGCTTGAAGTATTTTATCATTCAACATTGACCTCTAATTAATAATGCCTGATAAATTTTTTTATTCCTTGCATTAAGGTATGGAAATTACTACACAATAAGTTCAGGTGAACTGTATTTCTTTATGATGTACCAAAAAAAATTCTGATTTTATGCATTTCCTTTTTTGGAAACTAAGAATTTTTCTCATGTATGAATTATCTAAAATGTCTTAAGTATTGTGAACTTTTAATATGAGATGCTGGTTTTCTTCTCCTGAAGTGTTGGACAACAAACTTTAAATACTCTGCACCCCTATATATACCCACCACTTGATCAGTAACAGGTAACAAGACTTAATATCCAAAACAGAGATGTTAACGGCACGCTTTCAATCTTTACCCAAGAGTGACTATGATAATAGTCACACGAGTACAAAATGTACTACCACTTTCATCAAGAAAATATACTGATGATCTTTGAAGGGCTAGCTCCCATCTAGTCTGCCACTGCAGGTTCATCAATACCCACAGAGGGTAAAGACCCTTACTAATAAAGCCACTATATGCTACCAGCATTAAGGATGATTCCCTCAAATCAGATTATGAAAAAAACACAAAAAAGATAAGACAACTATTAAGTGATTCTCTATCTGGGCTGATCAAACTCGATCTAGAAAAGGAAAGTGACAAGTGATAAAAAGGGATAGGAAAGACCAAACAAAAAATAAATGGAAGAAATTAGTAAAGATCCATACTTAGTTTTCCAGTTAGTGCAACAAATCTAAACACAAGCAGTTAGTGTAACAGCCCACAACACTAGCAGTTAGTGTAACAGCCCTCAACACAAGCATTTAGTGTAACAGCCCTCAACACTAGCAGTTAGTGTAACAGTTCTCAACACATGCAGTTAGTGAAACAGTTCTCAACACTAGCAGTTAGTGTAACAGTTCTCAACCCAAGCAGTTAGTGTAACAGCCCTCAACACTATCAATTAGTTCAACAACCCTAATACTAGCAGTTAATAGCACAAACCTGAATACTAGCAGTTAGCATAATAAACCCTAAACTACTGCAATAAAAGAACACAAATAATTAACAAATTAAATGCATGCAACAACCCAAAACTTGTAGCAAACGTATAGTAGAAATAGCAAACAAGAATCAATAGGTGAAATAGTATGATCAGCTATGACAAACACTTGTGTGCCAAAATGTAGCAATCTTAAATGTAGAAAAACAAATAAAGTAGACAGAGTACAGATATGAAAGAGTAGAAATTAGTACAAATCTTAACTTGAATAGTTTTATAGAAAATGTTTAACATGACCTTTTATTTTCATCACTTGATTGAAGTCCTGAAACATCAACATGTAAAGTTCCAATCAAATGAGTAGATCAACAGCTTGCCATAAAGTTCCAATCAAATGAGTAAACAGCTAGCCCTTATGTTCCTAACGCACTGAAATACAGAATATTTAATTTTGATTTTGTAATTTATTTTGTTTATCTTTCAACTAGTCACTAGGGTCTAATATACAAATAAACTTAAGGTCAACTCAAAGATCTTAATAAAATGATGCTTTGTGCCTAAAACATTCTGAAGCTGACAAGCTTAAATTTTGTGTGAAACAAACAAAAAAACATGTACGAAACGGTTCAAGTTTCTAATTGAATGAAATGAAACTCATCTACGTTAAACGCCCATACAATGATAAGATTTAAATACAAAAAGTGTTTGAAAAAATTCACCAATATCTAGATGCCGTGTGTCTTGTTTAAATAATATTGATGTTTATAGATTCTAGACTTTGTTCAGCAAAAAAAAAAATGTAAGTGACGCATTTTACACAAGTTACTGTTTACAATAATGTTGTTGTTTGAAATGAATAGGTATGCCTAATTTTACAAATAATTACCTTAGAAAATATCTAGTAAACTGTAATTATTTGATATAAACACAAATATAAACAACCTGCAAAGTAAACAACTGTCCAGTTCCGCTAGCCATTCTGGTCAACATGGATGTTCTAGTAAAACTGATACTGGGAGGTGAGAACAACTCACTTAACAAAATAACTTAGTAATGTAGTTATTAAAAACATGTTTGTGTTGTTTGGTGGGAAAAGAAGGCGGGGGGGGGGGTATAATGTTGACCAGGCGATCTAATGCACAATTTAAAGCAAAGTCTGTGTGTAGTTTTGTAGAAGGCTTACACAATGTGTAGAAAGAAACATTTGAAACAGGGCTACTACTCCGTGGATTCTTCTTCCGTGTATTTAGATTTTTAAGAGGCAGAATGAGAGAACGCAAGATATTAAAGAATAATTAAATTAAAGAACAACAGAACATAATTGATAAAAAGAGATAAAGTGCAAGAAAGAGTGAAAAAGAGCCATTTAGAAAGAGGTTAAAGAAAGAAAGCGAAAAAAAAGAGAGAGAGTATGGATCCAAACACAAATCAGAGAAATCAAAAAGGTTAGAAGTAGAAAAAGAGAGAACCAAATTTATATTCTCTCTATGAAACGGAGGGGGCGCGTTGGCTTCAACAAGCGGTAAAGCGCTTGGCTTTCGAACCGACGGGGTTTCGGGTTCAAATCATGTTAGTGAAGACAGGGATTTTTAATTTCGGGATCCTCTGAGTCCACCCAGCTCTAATGGGTACCTGACATAAGCTGGGAAAAAGTAAAGGCGGTTGGTCCGGGTTGGTCGTTGTGCTGGTCACATGGCACCCTCGTCAACCGTGAGCCACAAAAAAAACAGATTATCGTTACATCATCTGCCTTATAGATCGCAAGGTCCAAAAAGGGGAACTCTACTTTACTATGAAAAATTAAACATTGTTTAGATTTCAAAAAAAAAAAAAAAGAACGAGAAAATATAAAGAACCGTAGGGGGGGGGGGAGAAGGAGAGAGAGAGTTGGACTGACAGACAGACAGAGCGAAACGAGAAAGACGATGGAATGAATTAATCTTTCTATTGACTTGCTGATGCCAAGTAAAGGAATTGACATTGGCCACGTTTCCTAAAAGTAATTTCATAAATGCTCCTTCTTACCTAGTGCTATTAGAGCATGGAATGGTTTACATGAGCTAGCCAGGAAAACCAGTGACTTGGCAGAATTTAAGTCATTGGTTAACATGCATGACTAGATGTATGACGCTAAAGACGTATTATAATCATTATCTTTTTTGACGTAACGTCTGTATTATATAAGATAAGAATTCAAATCAATTTTTGTTTCTCGCGTCCTCAGTAAATTATGTTTAATGAGAGAGAGAGAGAGGGAGAAAAGGGAAGAGAAGAAAGAGCCGTGGCAAGCCACGGTGCAAAGATTGAGAAAGAAGTAAGAGAGATATAACGGGACAAAGGACCAAATACAATGGGGAAAGTGAGGGAGGTAGGGGACGAATGTGTAGTACATGGTTAGAAGCATTTTCCCAGGACAATTTTTTTAATGGAGGAAATGTATTATAGATGTATAAATGTGTGTGCGCGCGCGTGCGCCCGTATGTATGATACTGTTATGACTTTGCCATGCGCACCGCCATCCAAGATTGTGCAGAAAGAAGGTGCGCACTATCTATGACTAAACAATTCGGATGTTGACATGATAGAGAAAGGATTTCCGCCCAAGGAGAGAGCCAATATGGAGTTGCTGTACTCAAGGCAGATGCCCCTTTGTGTTTATCATGTCTCCGTGTAAATAAACGTCTATGTCTTGTTAAGTTTGCCTTCCTTCAGTTATTACAATACAATTTAAAACATACACATAACTATGCATTTTTAAATCAAGTCTTGGTACTTGAATATGGAGATAATAAATATCTTGCCAACATTCCACCCAGAACAAAAACAATGTCATCAGCTGTGGTATGTCCACAGAAAAAGTAATAAAAGTTATCTTATAATCGAGTAACAACTTGATTTGTGAAATTGTGAACATATAATATTTACACAAGAGTGTTACTAAATTATTAAATGTGCACTACCTTAACTATTTTAGACCTTGTTTTTAATAACTTAACTACATTAAATTAAGCTCTTGTCCCGGTGGTATGAAGGGAGAGTAACCTTTTAGGGGTTATGGGCACGACAAGACCTAAAGTGTGCCGGTGTGCCAAAAACTCAAACTCTAGTCTAGATATAGGCCTACAAGATCTTTCCATTTATTTTTTTTTGTCAGTAGGCCTAATATTTTATTTTTTATTTTGCTTATTTCAATAATAATAAACTGTTAGAAAAAAAAATTCATGTTTCATATGTTCCTTTAGAGTTTAAGAAAGTTTACTTCCTAGTTCAAACCTCCCGCAGGTAGACGGGGGATGGGAGCGGGCAGGGTTTAAACCCGGGCCAATCGATGAATCCAAACGACAGTCGAGCGCGCAAACCGCACGACCAGGCAGCCATCCTTTTATTGTGTAAAGTGGCCTATATATTTGCGATGTAATGACTAATTAATTGCAGTCTAAGGTGAAAGAAGATTAACGAGTGCAAACTTATGTATAGGGCTTAAGGATACTTTCATGGCTTATGTTAAGGGGATTAAGTCTGATGAATTGATTTAAAATTAGATTTTTTAAATATATAAACTAGCTAGATGATACGCTAGATCTATCTAGATCTACAAGATCTAGTAGCCAGTTTATTTGTGAATGTATTGTTATTTTTTTTAAATAATTATTTGTGATGCCAAAATGATAACCAATTAATAAAATGCTATAAGTTGAAAAAAATTTGTTTAACTTTTTTTTTGTGTTTTACAAAATATGTGCATATATATATACATAATAGTATTTTTTTGGTAATCAAACCACACGTTTTGCAATATACAATACAAAATAATTAAATGACAAATAAAAGATGGTTCATTTTGTTAATTTAATATGTAATACATTTGTATACATTTTTAAAAACAATAAAACATTATGAGTGGCCAGGAAAATACAATTCATTTAATTGTGAAAATACTGATTTCATTTTTTCTCTTCTTTGAAAACACTATGGCCTAAAGAAAAAAAAAAACAGAATGTAAAGATTAATAATTAAAAATGTAATATAATGTGATTAAAAAAAACATTATTAACAATGTTCAACAATTTAATAAGCTTCCTACCAATCTTTAAAATATTTTTAAAAAATTTCATAGTAATAATTAAAACAATAAAAAGTCTACCATATAAGTCAGCCACTCAATTTGTACATTCAAACATTTTCGATCTATAAATACTAAGACATTTTATTTTTTCTTTCAAACAAACCAATACAAAAATCATCATTTACAAAAGATCCTTTTCAAAACAAATTCCAGTACATTTTTAAACGAACATTTTGATTAGTAAAAAAAGGAATTTCACTCATGTATTTAGTCAGTCAGCCAAGACTGTTGTCCAGGGTGTGGCACGAGGAGCCATACATGAGCTAGGTAAATGGGAATTTCAGGTTTAGGACTATTCTTAAGAATATTGTTGTCAAATCACATTTAAGGTTTCTAATTATTCTCAAGAATATGGCTGTCAATTCACCTTTCCCTTTACCCTACACCCCATGTCACGAGCAGTCTGTCTAATACAAATCAAGTTAACAGATATCAAACAATCACAGACAAAAAAAACAACAGTCTGTCAGACATATGCAAACAAAACTTTGGAAACATCAAAAAAAAAAAGAACAATATCAACAATAACAAAGCTAGACTTAAACAAGATGACATATAAATAAAAATAGACTAACAACTTAAAACGGACTACAGCTTAAAAAAAAAATTTTAATGAAAAAGCAATGCTACAAAAATACTGATAAAACAAATTTAAACAAATATAAGTAAATCTAAAATTAAATAAACTTCAAAGAAAATTAAACATTAAACATGTTAACATTTAAAACATACAATACGATTTTGACAAAAACATTTGTCAGACGGGCCATCAAGACAAAATAATTCACAAGCGAACGAAACAAAACATTTATGAAGATTCAATAATGTTTAAATAACTTCACCTTAATGCTAATGTTACACTGGCATGGTGAGTTCTGTAGAGCCCACATCTCAGTCCAAACATGAATGTCTTGAAGTATGAGCCTCTTCTGAAAAAATACTTTCAAACTAAAAGAATTAGACTAATTCCTCCAAAGGACGAAATTTAAAAAAAAATTGATTAAAATAATAGAGCTACGCTAAAAAAAAATTATTAAAAAATCTAAAATTTAAGTATAAGTAAATCTAAAATTAAATAAACTTCAAAGAAAATAAAACATTAAACATGCTAACATTCACAACATACAATACGGTTTTGACAAAAAACATTTGTACGATGGCCGTCAAGACAAAACAATTTACAAACAAACAAAACAAAACATTTATCAAGGTTCAATAATGTTTAAATAACTTCACCTTAATGCTAATGTCACACTGGCTAAATGAGTTCTGTAGAGCCCACATCACAGTCCAAACATAAATGTCTTGAAGTATAAGCCTCTTCTGAAAAAATACTTTCAAACTAAAAGAATTAGACTAATTCTCCAAAGGACAAAATTGTAAAAAAAATTTGAAATAATAGAGCTACGCTAAAAAAAATTTATAAGAAAATCTAAAATTTAACAAACCTTAAAGAAAATAAAACATTTAACATGTTAACATTTACAACATACAATACGGTTTTGACAAAAAATTTTTTTCGCCTAACGGCGTCAAGACAAATCTATTCACAAACGAACAAAACAAAACATTTATGAAGGTTCAATAATGTTTAAATAACTTCACCTTAATGCTAATGTCACACTGGCAAGTTGAGTTCTGTAGAGCCCACATCTCAGTCCAACTTGAATGTCTTGAAGTATAACCCTTTTCAGAAAAAATACTTTCAAACTAAAAGAATTAGACTAATTCTCCAAAAGACAAAAAAAAATTAAAATAATAGAGCTACGCTAAAAAAAATTATAAGTAAATCTAAAATGAAATAAATTTCAAAGAAAATAAACCATTTAACATATTAACATTTAAAACATACAATACGTATTTTGACAAAAAACATTTGTCCAACGACCGTCAAAAAAAAACAATTAACAAACGAACAAAACAAAAACATTTATGAAGGTTCAATAATGTTTAAATAACTTCACCTTATTGCTTATGTTACACTGGCATGTTAAGTTATGTAGAGCCAAAATCTCAGTCCAAACACGAATGTCTTGAAGTATGAGCCTCTTCTGAAAAAATACTTTCAATCTAAAAGAATTAGACTAATTCTCCAAAAGACAAAATTTTTTTTAAAAATTGAAATAGTAGAGCTACGCTAAAAAAAAATTATAAGTAAATCTAAAATCAAATACACATAAAAGAAAATAAAACATTAAACAAGTTAACATTAAAAACATACAATACAGTTTTGACAAAAAACATTTGTCCGACGGCCGTCAAGACAAAACAATTCACAAACGAACAAAAACAAAACATTTATGAAGGTTCAATTATGTTTAAATGACTTTACCTTAATGCTAATGTCACACTGGCTAAATGAGTTCTGTAGAGCCCACTTCACAGTCTGAACTTGAATATCTTGAAGTATGAGCCTATTCTGAAAAAATACTTTCAAACTAAAAGAATTAGACTAATTGTCCAAAGGACGAAATTAAAAAAAAAAATTGAAATAATAAAGCTACCCTAAAAAAAAATTATAAGTGAATCTAAAATCAAATACACTTAAAAGAAAATAAAACATTAAACAAGTTAACATTAAAAACATACAATACAGTTTTTGACAAAAACATTTGTCCGCTGGCCGTCAAAAAAACAATTTACAAACGAACAAAACAAAACATTTATGAAGGTTCAATAATGTTTTAAATAACTTCACCTTATTGCTTATGGTTACACTGGCATGTTAAGTTATGTAGAGCCAACATCTCAGTCCAAACACGAATGTCTTGAAGTATGAGCCTCTTCTGAAAAAAATACTTTCAATCTAAAAAAAATTAGACTAATTCTCCAAAAGACGAAATTTTTTTAAAAAATTGAAATAATAGAGCTACGCTAAAAAATAATTATAAGTAAATCTAAAATTAAATAAACTTTAAAGAAAATTAAAACATTAAAAAATGTTAACATTTACAACATACAATACGAATTTTGACAAAAAACATTTGTCCGACGGCCGTCAAGACAAAACAATTCACAAACGAACAAAACAAAACATTTATGAAGGTTTAATAATGTTTAAATAACTTCACCTTAATGCTAATGTCACACTGGCATGTTGAATTCTGTAGAGCCCACATCACAGTCCCAAACTTGAATGTCTTGAAGTATGAGCCTCTTCTGAAAAAATACTTTTAAACTAAAAGAATTAGACTAATTCTCCAAAGGACAAAATTTTAAAAAAAAAATTGAAATAATAGAGCTACCCTAAAAAATATTAAGAAAAAAAATCTAAAATTAAAAAAAGCTTCAAAGAAAATAAAACATTAAACATGCTAACATTTAAAACATACAATACGGTTTTGACAAAAAACATTTTTCCAACGGCCGTTAAGACAAAACAATTCACAAACAAACAAAATAAAACATTTATGAAGTAAGACAAAACAATTCACAAACAAACAAAATAAAACATTTATGAAGGTTCAATAATGTTTAAATAACTTCACCTTAATGCTAATGTCACACTAGCTAAATGAGTTCTGTAGAGCCCACATCACAGTCCAAACTTAAATGTCTTGAAGTATGAGCCTCTTCTGAAAAAATACTTTCAAACTAAAAAAATTAGACTAATTCTCCAAAGGACGAAATAAAAAAAAAATTGAAATAATAGAGCTATGCTAAAAAATAATTATAAGTAAATCTAAAATTAAATAAACTTTAAAGAAAATAAAACATTACAATTGTTAACATTTACAACATACAATACGGTTTTGACAAAAAAAAAATTTGTCCGACGGCCGTCAAGACAAAACAATTCACAAACGAACAAAACAAAACATTTATGAAGGTTTAATAATGTTTAAATAACTTCACCTTAATGCTAATGTCACACTGGCATGTTAAATTCTGTAGAGCCCACATCACAGTCCCAACTTGAATGTCTTGAAGTATGAGCCTCTTCTGAAAAAATACTTTTAAACTAAAAGAATTAGACTAATTCTCCAAAGGACAAAAAATATTTAAAAAATTGAAATAATAGAGCTACGCTAAAAAATATTAAGAAAACAATCTAAAATTAAATAAGCTTCAAAGAAAATACAACATTAAACATGCTAACATTTAAAACATACAATACGGTTTTGACAAAAAACATTTGTCCAACGGCCGTCAAGTCAAAACATTTCACAAAAAAACAAAATAAAACATTTATGAAGGTTCAATAATGTTTAAATAATTTCACCTTAATGCTAATGTCACACTGGCTAAATGAGTTCTGTAGAGACCACATCACAGTCCAAACTTGAATGTTTTTAAGTATGAGCCTCTTCTGAAAAAATACTTTCAAACTAAAAAAAATAGACTAATTCTCCAAAGGACGAAAAAAAATAAAATTGAAATAATATAGCTACGCTAAAAAGCAATTATTAGTAAATCTAAAATTAAATAAACTTCAAAGAAAATAAAACATTAAACATGTTAACATTTACAACATACAATACGGTTTTGACAACAAAAAAAATTGTCCGACAGCCATCAAGACAAAACAATTCACAAACGAACAAAACAAAACATTAATGAAGGTTTAATAATGTTTAAATAACTTCACCTTAATGCTAATGTCACACTGGCATGTTGAATTCTGTAGAGCCCACATCACAGTCCGAACTTATGTGTCTTGAAGTATGAGCCTCTTCTGAAAAAATACTTTTAAACTAAAAGAATTAGACTAATTCTCGAAAGGACGAAATAAAAAAAAAAATTAAAATAATAAAGCTAGACTAAAAAAAAATTATAAGTAAATCGAAAATAAAATAAACTTCAATGAAAATAAAACATCAAACATGTTAACATTTAAAACATACAATACATATTTTGATAAAAAACATTTGTCCGAGGGCCGTCAAGACAAAACAATTCACAAACGAACAAAACAAAACATTTATGAAGGTTCAATAATGTTTAAATAACTTCACCTAAATGCTAATGCCACACTGGCATGTTGAGTTCTGTAGAGCCCACATCACAGTCCAAACTTGAATGTCTTGAAGTATGAGCCTCTTCTGAAAAAATACTTTTAAACTAAAAGAATTAGACTAATTGTCCAAAGGACGAAATTTAAAAAAAAAAATGAAATAATAAAGCTACCCTAAAAAAAAACTATAAGTGAATCTAAAATCAAATACACTTAAAAGAAAATAAAACATTAAACAAGTTAACATTAAAAACATACAATACAGTTTTGACAAAAAACATTTGTCCGACCGACGTCAAAAAAAACAATTTACAAACGAACAAAACAAAACATTTATGAAGGTTCAATAATGTTTAAATAACTTCACCTTATTGCTTATGTTACACTGGCATGTTAAGTTATGTAGAGCCAACATCTCAGTCCAAACACGAATGTCTTGAAGTATGAGCCTCTTCTGAAAAAATACTTTCAATCTAAAAGAATTAGACTAATTCTCCAAAAGACGAAATTTTTTTAAAAAATTGAAATAGTAGAGCTACGCTAAAAAAAAATTATAAAAAAATTCTAAAATTAAATAAACTTCAAAAAAATAAAACATTTAACAAGTTAACATTTAAAACATACAATACGTATTTTGACAAAAAACATTTGTCCGACGGCCGTCAAGACAAAACAATTCACAAACGAACAAAACAAAACATTTATGAAGGTTTAATAATGTTTAAATAACTTCACCTTAATGCTAATGTCACACTGGCATGTTGAATTCTGTAGAGCCCACATCACAGTCCCAACTTGAATGTCTTGAAGTATGAGCCTCTTCTGAAAAAATACTTTTAAACTAAAAGAATTAGACTAATTCTCGAAAGGACGAAATAAAAAAAAAAATTAAAATAATAAAGGTAGACTAAAAAAAAAATTATAAGTAAATTTAAAATTAAATAAACTTCAAAGAAAATAAAACATCAAACATGTTAACATTTAAAACATACAATACATATTTTGATAAAAAACATTTGTCCGACGGCCGTCAAGACAAAACAATTCACAAACGAACAAAACAAAACATTTATGAAGGTTCAATAATGTTTAAATAACTTCACCTAAATGCTAATGCCACACTGGCATGTTGAGTTCTGTAGAGCCCACATCACAGTCCAAACTTGAATGTCTTGAAGTATCAGCCTCTTCTGAAAAAATACTTTTAAACTAAAAGAATTAGACTAATTCTCCAAAGGACAAAAATAGATAAAAAAATTTGAAATGATAGAGCTACGCTAAAAAATTTTAAGAAAACAATCTAAAATTAAATAAACTTTTAAAGAAAATACAACATTAAACATGCTAACATTTAAATAATACAATACGGTTTTGACAAAAAACCTTTGTCCAACAGCCGTCAAGATAAAACATTTCAAAAAAAAAAAAATAAAACATTTATGAAGGTTCAATAATGTTTAAATAATTTCACCTTAATGCTAATGTCACACTGGCTAAATGAGTTCTGTAGAGCCCACATCACAGTCCAAACTTGAATGTCTTTAAATATGAGCCTCTTCTGAAAAAATACTTTCAAACTAAAAAAATTAGACTAATTCTCCAAAGGACGAAAAAAAAAAATTGAAATAATATAGCTATGCTGAAAAACAATTATAAGTAAATCTAAAATTAAATAAACTTCAAAGAAAATAAAACATTAAACATGTTAACATTTACAACATACAATACGGTTTTGACAACAAAAAAAATTGTCCGACGGCCGTCAAGAAAAAACAATTCACAAACGAACAAAACAAAACATTTATGAAGGTTTAATAATGTTTAAATAACTTCACCTTAATGCTAATGTCACACTGGCATGTTGAATTCTGTAGAGCCCACATCACAGTCCCAACTTAAATGTCTTGAAGTATGAGCCTCTTCTGAAAAAATACTTTTAAACTAAAAGAATTAGACTAATTCTCCACAGGACAAAAATATATTTAAAAAATTGAAATAATAGAGCTACGCTAAAAAATATTAAGAAAACAATCTAAAATTAAATAAACTTCAAAGAAAATACAACATTAAACATGCTAACATTTAAAACATACAATACGGTTTTGACAAAAAACATTTGTCCAACGGCCGTCAAGACAAAACATTTCACAAAAAAACAAAATAAAACATTTATGAAGGTTCAATAATGTTTAAATAATTTCACCTTAATGCTAATGTCACACTGGCTAAATGAGTTCTGTAGAGACCACATTACAGTCCAAACTTGAATGTCTTTAAGTATGAGCCTCTTCTGAAAAAATACTTTCAAACTAAAAAAATTAGACTAATTCTCCAAAGGACGAAAAAAAAAAAAATTGAAATAATATAGCTACGCTAAAAAGCAATTATAAGTAAATCAAAAATTAAATAAACTTCAAAGAAAATAAAACATTAAACATGTTAACATTTACAACATACAATACGGTTTTGACAACAAAAAAAATTGTCCGACGGCCGTCAAGACAAAACAATTCACAAACGAACAAAACAAAACATTTATGAAGGTTTAATAATGTTAAAATAACTTCACCTTAATGCTAATGTCACACTGGCATGTTGAATTCTGTAGAGCCCACATCACAGTCCGAACTTATGTGTCTTGAAGTATGAGCCTCTTCTGAAAAAATACTTTTAAACTAAAAGAATTAGACTAATTCTCGAAAGGACGAAATAAAATAAAAAATTAAAATAATAAAGCTAGACTAAAAAAAAATTATAAGTAAATCTAAAATTAAATAAACTTCAAAGAAAATAAAACATCAAACATGTTAACATTTAAAACATACAATACATATTTTGATAAAAAACATTTGTCCGACGGCCGTCAAGACAAAACAATTCACAAACGAACAAAACAAAACATTTATGAAGGTTCAATAATGTTTAAATAACTTCACCTAAATGCTAATGCCACACTGGCATGTTGAGTTCTGTAGAGCCCACATCACAGTCCAATCTTGAATGTCTTGAAGTATGAGCCTCTTCTGAAAAAATACTTTTAAACTAAAAGAATTAGACTAATTGTCCAAAGGACGAAATTTAAAAAAAAAAATGAAATAATAAAGCTACCCTAAAAAAAAATTATAAGTGAATCTAAAATCAAATACACTTAAAAGAAAATAAAACATTAAACAAGTTAACATTAAAAACATACAATACAGTTTTGACAAAAAACATTTGTCCGACCGACGTCAAAAAAAACAATTTACAAACGAACAAAACAAAACATTTATGAAGGTTCAATAATGTTTAAATAACTTCACCTTATTGCTTATGTTACACTGGCATGTTAAGTTATGTAGAGCCAACATCTCAGTCCAAACACGAATGTCTTGAAGTATGAGCCTCTTCTGAAAAAATACTTTCAATCTAAAAGAATTAGACTAATTCTCCAAAAGACGAAATTTTTAAAAAAAATTGAAATAGTAGAGCTACGCTAAAAAAAAATTATAAAAAAATTCTAAAATTAAATAAACTTCAAAAAAATAAAACATTTAACAAGTTAACATTTAAAACATACAATACGTATTTTGACAAAAAACATTTGTCCGACGGCCGTCAAGACAAAACAATTCACAAACGAACAAAACAAAACATTTATGAAGGTTTAATAATGTTTAAATAACTTCACCTTAATGCTAATGTTACACTGGCATGTTGAATTCTGTAGAGCCCACATCACAGTCCCAACTTGAATGTCTTGAAGTATGAGCCTCTTCTGAAAAAATACTTTTAAACTAAAAGAATTAGACTAATTCTCGAAAGGACGAAATAAAAAAAAAAATTAAAATAATAAAGCTAGACTAAAAAAATTATAAGTAAGTTTAAAATTAAATAAACTTCAAAGAAAATAAAACATCAAACATGTTAACATTTAAAACATACAATACATATTTTGATAAAAAACATTTGTCCGACGGCCGTCAAGACAAAACAATTCACAAACGAACAAAACAAAACATTTATGAAGGTTCAATAATGTTTAAATAACTTCACCTAAATGCTAATGCCACACTGGCATGTTGAGTTCTGTAGAGCCCACATCACAGTCCAAACTTGAATGTCTTGAAGTATCAGCCTCTTCTGAAAAAATACTTTTAAACTAAAAGAATTAGACTAATTCTCCAAAGGACAAAAATAGATAAAAAAATTTGAAATGATAGAGCTACGCTAAAAAATTTTAAGAAAACAATCTAAAATTAAATAAATTTTTAAAGAAAATACAACATTAAACATGCTAACATTTAAATAATACAATACGGTTTTGACAAAAAACCTTTGTCGAACAGCCGTCAAGATAAAACATTTCACAAAAAACAAAATAAAACATTTATGAAGGTTCAATAATGTTTAAATGATTTCACCTTAATGCTAATGTCACACTGGCTAAATGAGTTCTGTAGAGCCCACATCACAGTCCAAACTTGAATGTCTTTAAGTATGAGCCTCTTCTGAAAAAATACTTTCAAACTAAAAAAATTAGACTAATTCTCCAAAGGACGAAAAAAAAAAAAATTGAAATAATATAGCTACGCTAAAAAACAATTATAAGTAAATCTAAAATTAAATAAACTTCAAAGAAAATAAAACATTAAACATGTTAACATTTACAACATACAATACGGTTTTGACAACAAAAAAAATTGTCCGACGGCCGTCAAGACAAAACAATTCACAAACGAACAAAACAAAACATTTATGAAGGTTTAATAATGTTTAAATAACTTCACCTTAATGCTAATGTCACACTGGCATGTTGAATTCTGTAGAGCCCACATCACAGTCCGAACTTATGTGTCTTGAAGTATGAGCCTCTTCTGAAAAAATACTTTTAAACTAAAAGAATTAGACTAATTCTCGAAAGGACGAAATAAAAAAAAAAATTGAAATAATAAAGCTAGACTAAAAAAAAATTATAAGTAAATCTAAAATTAAATAAACTTCAAAGAAAATAAAACATCAAACATGTTAACATTTAAAACATACAATACATATTTTGAAAAAAAACATTTGTCCGACGGCCGTCAAGACAAAACAATTCACAAACAAACAAAACAAAACATTTATGAAGGTTTAATAATGTTTAAATAACTTCACCTTAATGCTAATGTCACACTGGCATGTTGAATTCTGTAGAGCCCACATCACAATCCCAACTTGAATGTCTTGAAGTATGAGCCTCTTCTGAAAAAATACTTTTAAACTAAAAGAATTAGACTAATTCTCCAAAGGACAAAAATATATTTAAAAAATTGAAATAATAGAGCTACCCTAAAAAATATTAAGAAAAAAATCTAAAATTAAAAAAGCTTCAAAGAAAATAAAACATTAAACATGCTAACATTTAAAACATACAATACGGTTTTGACAAAAAACATTTTTCCAACGGCCGTCAAGACAAAACAATTCACAAACAAACAAAATAAAACATTTATGAAGGTTCAATAATGTTTAAATAACTTCACCTTAATGCTAATGTCACACTAGCTAAATGAGTTCTGTAGAGCCCACATCACAGTCCAAACTTGAATGTCTTGAAGTATGAGCCTCTTCTGAAAAAATACTTTCAAACTAAAAAAATTAGACTAATTCTCCAAAGGACGAAATAAAAAAAAAATTGAAATAATAGAGCTATGCTAAAAAATAATTATAAGTAAATCTAAAATTAAATAAACTTTAAAGAAAATAAAACATTAAAAATGTTAACATTTACAACATACAATACGGTTTTGACAAAAAAAAAATTTGTCCGACGGCCGTCAAGACAAAACAATTCACAAACGAACAAAACAAAACATTTATGAAGGTTTAATAATGTTTAAATAACTTCACCTTAATGCTAATGTCACACTGGCATGTTGAATTCTGTAGAGCCCACATCACAGTCCCAACTTGAATGTCTTGAAGTATGAGCCTCTTCTGAAAAAATACTTTTAAACTAAAAGAATTAGACTAATTCTCCAAAGGACAAAAATATATTTAAAAAATTGAAATAATAGAGCTACGCTAAAAAATATTAAGAAAACAATCTAAAATTAAATAAGCTTCAAAGAAAATACAACATTAAACATGCTAACATTTAAAACATACAATACGGTTTTGACAAAAAACATTTGTCCAACGGCCGTCAAGACAAAACATTTCACAAAAAAACAAAATAAAACATTTATGAAGGTTCAATAATGTTTAAATAACTTCACCTTAATGCTAATGTCACACTGGCTAAATGAGTTCTGTAGAGACCACATCACAGTCCAAACTTGAATGTCTTTAAGTATGAGCCTCTTCTGAAAAAATACTTTCAAACTAAAAAAATTAGACTAATTCTCCAAAGGACGAAAAAAAATAAAATTGAAATAATATAGCTACGCTAAAAAGCAATTATAAGTAAATCTAAAATTAAATAAACTTCAAAGAAAATAAAACATTAAACATGTTAACATTTACAACATACAATACGGTTTTGACAACAAAAAAAATTGTCCGACGGCCGTCAAGACAAAACAATTCACAAACGAACAAAACAAAACATTTATGAAGGTTTAATAATGTTTAAATAACTTCACCTTAATGCTAATGTCACACTGGCATGTTGAATTCTGTAAAGCCCACATCACAGTCCGAACTTATGTGTCTTGAAGTATGAGCCCCTTCTGAAAAAATACTTTTAAACTAAAAGAATTAGACTAATTCTCGAAAGGACGAAATAAAAAAAAAATTAAAATAATAAAGCTAGACTAAAAAAAAATTATAAGTAAATCTAAAATTAAATAAACTTCAAAGAAAATAAAACATCAAACATGTTAACATTTAAAACATACAATACATATTTTTTTAAAAATATTTGTCCGACGGCCGTCAAGACAAAACAATTCACAAACGAACAAAACAAAACATTTATGAAGATTCAATAATGTTTAAATAACTTCACCTTAATGCTAATGTCACACTGGCATGTTGAGTTCTGTAGAGCCCACATCTCAGTTTAAACATGAAAGTCTTGAAGTATGAGACTCTTCTGAAAAAATACTTTTAAACTAAAAGAATTAGACTAATTCTCCAAAGGACAAAATTTAAAAATAAAAATTGAAATAATAGAGCTACCCTAAAAAATATTAAGAAAAAAATCTAAAATTAAAAAAGCTTCAAAGAAAATAAAACATTAAACATGCTAACATTTAAAACATACAATACGGTTTTGACAAAAAACATTTTTCCAACGGCCGTCAAGACAAAACAATTCATTAACAAACAAAATAAAACATTTATGAAGGTTCAATAATGTTTAAATAACTTCACCTTAATGCTAATGTCACACTAGCTGAATGAGTTCTGTAGAGCCCACATCACAGTCCAAACTTGAATGTCTTGAAGTATGAGCCTCTTCTGAAAAAATACTTTCAAACTAAAAAAATTAGACTAATTCTCCAAAGGACGAAATAAAAAAAAAATTGAAATAATAGAGCTATGCTAAAAAATAATTATAAGTAAATCTAAAATTAAATAAACTTTAAAGAAAATAAAACATTAAAAATGTTAACATTTACAACATACAATACGGTTTTGACAAAAAAAAAATTTGTCCGACGGCCGTCAAGACAAAACAATTCACAAACGAACAAAACAAAACATTTATGAAGGTTTAATAATGTTTAAATAACTTCACCTTAATGCTAATGTCACACTGGCATGTTGAATTCTGTAGAGCCCACATCACAGTCCCAACTTGAATGTCTTGAAGTATGAGCCTCTTCTGAAAAAATACTTTTAAACTAAAAGAATTAGACTAATTCTCCAAAGGACAAAAATATATTTAAAAAATTGAAATAATAGAGCTACGCTAAAAAATATTAAGAAAACAATCTAAAATTAAATAAGCTTCAAAGAAAATACAACATTAAACATGCTAACATTTAAAACATACAATACGGTTTTGACAAAAAACATTTGACCAACGGCCGTCAAGACAAAACATTTCACAAAAAAACAAAATAAAACATTTATGAAGGTTCAATAATGTTTAAATAATTTCACCTTAATGCTAATGTCACACTGGATAAATGAGTTCTGTAGAGACCACATCACAGTCCAAACTTGAATGTCTTTAAGTATGAGCCTCTTCTGAAAAAATACTTTCAAACTAAAAAAATTAGACTAATTCTCCAAAGGACGAAAAAAAATAAAATTGAAATAATATAGCTACGCTAAAAAGCAATTATAAGTAAATCTAAAATTAAATAAACTTCAAAGAAAATAAAACATTAAACATGTTAACATTTACAACATACAATACGGTTTTGACAACAAAAAAAATTGTCCGACGGCCATCAAGACAAAACAATTCACAAACGAACAAAACAAAACATTAATGAAGGTTTAATAATGTTTAAATAACTTCACCTTAATGCTAATGTCACACTGGCATGTTGAATTCTGTAGAGCCCACATCACAGTCCGAACTTATGTGTCTTGAAGTATGAGCCTCTTCTGAAAAAATACTTTTAAACTAAAAGAATTAGACTAATTCTCGAAAGGACGAAATAAAAAAAAAAATTAAAATAATAAAGCTAGACTAAAAAAAAATTATAAGTAAATCGAAAATTAAATAAACTTCAATGAAAATAAAACATCAAACATGTTAACATTTAAAACATACAATACATATTTTGATAAAAAACATTTGTCCGACGGCCGTCAAGACAAAACAATTCACAAACGAACAAAACAAAACATTTTTGAAGGTTTAATAATGTTTAAATAACTTCACCTTAATGCTAATGTCACACTGGCATGTTGAATTCTGTAGAGCCCACTTCACAGTCTGAACTTGAATATCTTGAAGTATGAGCCTATTCTGAAAAAATACTTTCAAACTAAAAGAATTAGACTAATTGTCCAAAGGACGAAATTTAAAAAAAAAATGAAATAATAAAGCTACCCTAAAAAAAAATTATAAGTAAATCTAAAATCAAATACACTTAAAAGAAAATAAAACATTAAACAAGTTAACATTAAAAACATACAATACAGTTTTGACAAAAAACATTTGTCCGACGGCCGTGAAGACAAAACTATTCACAAACGAACAAAACAAAACATTTATGAAGGTTCAATTATGTTTAAATGACTTCACCTTAATGCTAATGTCACACTGGCTAAATGAGTTCTGTAGAGCCCACTTCACAGTCTGAACTTGAATATCTTGAAGTATGAGCCTATTCTGAAAAAATACTTTCAAACTAAAAGAATTAGACTAATTGTCCAAAGGACGAAATTTAAAAAAAAAAATGAAATAATAAAGCTACCCTAAAAAAAAATTATAAGTGAATCTAAAATCAAATACACTTAAAAGAAAATAAAACATTAAAAAGGTTAACATTAAAAACATACAATACAGTTTTGACAAAAAACATTTGTCCGACCGACGTCAAAAAAAACAATTTACAAACGAACAAAACAAAACATTTATGAAGGTTCAATAATGTTTAAATAACTTCACCTTATTGCTTATGTTACACTGGCATGTTAAGTTATGTAGAGCCAACATCTCAGTCCAAACACGAATGTCTTGAAGTATGAGCCTCTTCTGAAAAAATACTTTCAATCTAAAAGAATTAGACTAATTCTCCAAAAGACGAAATTTTTTTAAAAAATTGAAATAGTAGAGCTACGCTAAAAAAAAATTATAAAAAAATTCTAAAATTAAATAAACTTCAAAAAAAATAAAACATTTAACAGGTTAACATTTAAAACATACAATACGTATTTTGACAAAAAACATTTGTCCAACGGCCGTCAAGACAAAACATTTCACAAAAAAACAAAATAAAACATTTATGAAGGTTCAATAATGTTTAAATAATTTCACCTTAATGCTAATGTCACACTGGCTAAATGAGTTCTGTAGAGCCCACATCACAGTCCAAACTTGAATGTCTTTAAGTATGAGCCTCTTCTGAAAAAATACTTTCAAACTAAAAAAATTAGACTAATTCTCCAAAGGACGAAAAAAAAAAAATTGAAATAATATAGCTACGCTAAAAAACAATTATAAGTAAATCTAAAATTAAATAAACTTCAAAGAAAATAAAACATTAAACATGTTAACATTTACAACATACAATACGGTTTTGACAACAAAAAAAATTGTCCGACGGCCGTCAAGACAAAACAATTCACAAACGAACAAAACAAAACATTTATGAAGGTTTAATAATGTTTAAATAACTTCACCTTAATGCTAATGTCACACTGGCATGTTGAATTCTGTAGAGCCCACATCACAGTCCGAACTTATGTGTCTTGAAGTATGAGCCTCTTCTGAAAAAATACTTTTAAACTAAAAGAATTAGACTAATTCTCGAAAGGACGAAATAAAAAAAAAAATTGAAATAATAAAGCTAGACTAAAAAAAAATTATAAGTAAATCTAAAATTAAATAAACTTCAAAGAAAATAAAACATCAAACATGTTAACATTTAAAACATACAATACATATTTTGAAAAAAAACATTTGTCCGACGGCCGTCAAGACAAAACAATTCACAAACAAACAAAACAAAACATTTATGAAGGTTTAATAATGTTTAAATAACTTCACCTTAATGCTAATGTCACACTGGCATGTTGAATTCTGTAGAGCCCACATCACAGTCCCAACTTGAATGTCTTCAAGTATGAGCCTCTTCTGAAAAAATACTTTTAAACTAAAAGAATTAGACTAATTCTCCAAAGGACAAAAATATATTTAAAAAATTGAAATAATAGAGCTACGCTAAAAAATATTAAGAAAACAATCTAAAATTAAATAAGCTTCAAAGAAAATACAACATTAAACATGCTAACATTTAAAACATACAATACAGTTTTGACAAAAAACATTTGTCGAACGGCCGTCAAGACAAAACATTTCACAAAAAAACAAAATAAAACATTTATGAAGGTTCAATAATGTTTAAATAATTTCACCTTAATGCTAATGTCACACTGGCTAAATGAGTTCTGTAGAGCCCACATCACAGTCCAAACTTGAATGTCTTTAAGTATGAGCCTCTTCTGAAAAAATACTTTCAAACAAAAAGAATTAGACTAATTCTCAAAAGGACGAAAAAAAAAAAAATTGAAATAATATAGCTACGCTAAAAAACAATTATAAGTAAATCTAAAATTAAATAAACTTCAAAGAAAATAAAACATTAAACATGTTAACATTTACAACATACAATACGGTTTTGACAACAAAAAAAATTGTCCGACGGCCGTCAAGACAAAACAATTCACAAACGAACAAAACAAAACATTTATGAAGGTTTAATAATGTTTAAATAACTTCACCTTAATGCTAATGTCACACTGGCATGTTGAATTCTGTAGAGCCCACATCACAGTCCGAACTTATGTGTCTTGAAGTATGAGCCTCTTCTGAAAAAATACTTTTAAACTAAAAGAATTAGACTAATTCTCGAAAGGACGAAATAAAAAAAAAATTGAAATAATAAAGCTAGACTAAAAAAAAATTATAAGTAAATCTAAAATTAAATAAACTTCAAAGAAAATAAAACATCAAACATGTTAACATTTAAAACATACAATACATATTTTGAAAAAAAACATTTGTCCGACGGCCGTCAAGACAAAACAATTCACAAACAAACAAAACAAAACATTTATGAAGGTTTAATAATGTTTAAATAACTTCACCTTAATGCTAATGTAACACTAGCTAAATGAGTTCTGTAGAGCCCACATTACAGTCCAAACTTGAATGTCTTGAAGTATGAGCCTCTTCTGAAAAAATACTTTCAAACTAAAAAAATTAGACTAATTCTCCAAAGGACGAAATAAAAAAAAAATTGAAATAATAGAGCTATACTAAAAAATAATTATAAGTAAATCTAAAATTAAATAAACTTTAAAGAAAATAAAACATTAAACATGTTAACATTTACAACATACAATACGGTTTTGACAACAAAAAAAATTTGTCCGACGGCCGTCAAGACAAAACAATTCACAAACGAACAAAACAAAACATTTATGAAGGTTTAATAATGTTTAAATAACTTCACCTTAATGCTAATGTCACACTGGCATGTTGAATTCTGTAGAGCCCACATCACAGTCCCAACTTGAATGTCTTCAAGTATGAGCCTCTTCTGAAAAAATACTTTTAAACTAAAAGAATTAGACTAATTCTCCAAAGGACAAAAATATATTTAAAAAATTGAAATAATAGAGCTACGCTAAAAAATATTAAGAAAACAATCTAAAATTAAATAAGCTTCAAAGAAAATACAACATTAAACATGCTAACATTTAAAACATACAATACAGTTTTGACAAAAAACATTTGTCGAACGGCCGTCAAGACAAAACATTTCACAAAAAAACAAAATAAAACATTTATGAAGGTTCAATAATGTTTAAATAATTTCACCTTAATGCTAATGTCACACTGGCTAAATGAGTTCTGTAGAGCCCACATCACAGTCCAAACTTGAATGTCTTTAAGTATGAGCCTCTTCTGAAAAAATACTTTCAAACTAAAAAAATTAGACTAATTCTCCAAAGGACGAAAAAAAAAAAAATTGAAATAATATAGCTACGCTAAAAAACAATTATAAGTAAATCTAAAATTAAATAAACTTCAAAGAAAATAAAACATTAAACATGTTAACATTTACAACATACAATACGGTTTTGACAACAAAAAAAATTGTCCGACGGCCGTCAAGACAAAACAATTCACAAACGAACAAAACAAAACATTTATGAAGGTTTAATAATGTTTAAATAACTTCACCTTAATGCTAATGTCACACTGGCATGTTGAATTCTGTAGAGCCCACATCACAGTCCGAACTTATGTGTCTTGAAGTATGAGCCTCTTCTGAAAAAATACTTTTAAACTAAAAGAATTAGACTAATTCTCGAAAGGACGAAATTTAAAAAAAAATTGAAATAATAAAGCTAGACTAAAAAAAAATTATAAGTAAATCTAAAATTAAATAAACTTCAAAAAAAATAAAACATCAAACATGTTAACATTTAAAACATACAATACATATTTTGAAAAAAAACATTTGTCCGACGGCCGTCAAGACAAAACAATTCACAAACAAACAAAACAAAACATTTATGAAGGTTTAATAATGTTTAAATAACTTCACCTTAATGCTAATGTCACACTGGCATGTTGAATTCTGTAGAGCCCACATCACAGTCCCAACTTGAATGTCTTGAAGTATGTGCCTCTTCTGAAAAAATACTTTTAAACTAAAAGAATTAGACTAATTCTCCAAAGGACAAAAATATATTTAAAAAATTGAAATAATAGAGCTACGCTAAAAAATATTAAGAAAACAATCTAAAATTAAATAAGCTTCAAAGAAAATACAACATTAAACATGCTAACATTTAAAACATACAATACGGTTTTGACAAAAAACATTTGTCCAACGGCCGTCAAGACAAAACATTTCACAAACAAACAAAATAAAACATTTATGAAGGTTCAATAATGTTTAAATATTTTCACCTTAATGCTAATGTCACCCTGGCTAAATGAGTTCTGTAGAGCCCACATCACAGTCCAAACTTGAATGTCTTTAAGTATGAGCCTCTTCTGAAAAAATACTTTCAAACTTAAAAAATTAGACTAATTCTCCAAAGGACGAAAAAAAAAAAAATTGAAATAATATAGCTACGCTAAAAAACAATTATAAGTAAATCTAAAATTAAATAAACTTCAAAGAAAATAAAACATTAAACATGTTAACATTTACAACATACAATACGGTTTTGACAACAAAAAAAATTGTCCGACGGCCGTCAAGACAAAACAATTCACAAACGAACAAAACAAAACATTTATAAACGTTTAATAATGTTTAAATAACTTCACCTTAATGCTAATGTCACACTGGCATGTTGAATTCTGTAGAGCCCACATCACAGTCCGAACTAATGTGTCTTGAAGTATGAGCCTATTCTGAAAAAATACTTTTAAACTAAAAGAATTAGACTAATTCTCGAAAGGACGAAATTTAAAAAAAAATTGAAATAATAAAGCTAGACTAAAAAAAAATTATAAGTAAATCTAAAATTAAATAAACTTCAAAGAAAATAAAACATCAAACATGTTAACATTTAAAACATACAATACATATTTTGATAAAAAACATTTGTCCGACGGCCGTCAAGACAAAACAATTCACAAACAAACAAAACAAAACATTTATGAAGGTTTAATAATGTTTAAATAACTTCACCTTAATGCTAATGTCACACTGGCATGTTGAATTCTGTAGAGCCCACATCACAGTCCCAACTTGAATGTCTTGAAGTATGAGCCTCTTCTGAAAAAATACTTTTAAACTAAAAGAATTAGACTAATTCTCCAAAGGACAAAAATATATTTAAAAAATTGAAATAATAGAGCTACGCTAAAAAATATTAAGAAAACAATCAAAAATTAAATAAGCTTCAAAGAAAATACAACATTAAACATGCTAACATTTAAAACATACAATACGGTTTTGACAAAAAACATTTGTCCAACGGCCGTCAAGACAAAACATTTCACAAACAAACAAAATAAAACATTTATGAAGGTTCAATAATGTTTAAATATTTTCACCTTAATGCTAATGTCACCCTGGCTAAATGAGTTCTGTAGAGCCCACATCACAGTCCAAACTTGAATGTCTTTAAGTATGAGCCTCTTCTGAAAAAATACTTTCAAACAAAAAGAATTAGACTAATTCTCAAAAGGACGAAAAAAAAAAAAATTGAAATAATATAGCTACGCTAAAAAACAATTATAAGTAAATCTAAAATTAAATAAACTTCAAAGAAAATAAAACATTAAACATGTTAACATTTACAACATACAATACGGTTTTGACAACAAAAAAAATTGTCCGACGGCCGTCAAGACAAAACAATTCACAAACGAACAAAACAAAACATTTATGAAGGTTTAATAATGTTTAAATAACTTCACCTTAATGCTAATGTCACACTGGCATGTTGAATTCTGTAGAGCCCACATCACAGTCCGAACTTATGTGTCTTGAAGTATGAGCCTCTTCTGAAAAAATACTTTTAAACTAAAAGAATTAGACTAATTCTCGAAAGGACGAAATAAAAAAAAAAATTGAAATAATAAAGCTAGACTAAAAAAAAATTATAAGTAAATCTAAAATTAAATAAACTTCAAAGAAAATAAAACATCAAACATGTTAACATTTAAAACATACAATACATATTTTGAAAAAAAACATTTGTCCCACGGCCGTCAAGACAAAACAATTCACAAACAAACAAAACAAAACATTTATGAAGGTTTAATAATGTTTAAATAACTTCACCTTAATGCTAATGTAACTAGCTAAATGAGTTCTGTAGAGCCCACATTACAGTCCAAACTTGAATGTCTTGAAGTATGAGCCTCTTCTGAAAAAATACTTTCAAACTAAAAAAATTAGACTAATTCTCCAAAGGACGAAATAAAAAAAAAATTGAAATAATAGAGCTATACTAAAAAATAATTATAAGTAAATCTAAAATTAAATAAACTTTAAAGAAAATAAAACATTAAACATGTTAACATTTACAACATACAATACGGTTTTGACAACAAAAAAAATTTGTCCGACGGCCGTCAAGACAAAACAATTCACAAACGAACAAAACAAAACATTTATGAAGGTTTAATAATGTTTAAATAACTTCACCTTAATGCTAATGTCACACTGGCATGTTGAATTCTGTAGAGCCCACATCACAGTCCCAACTTGAATGTCTTCAAGTATGAGCCTCTTCTGAAAAAATACTTTTAAACTAAAAGAATTAGACTAATTCTCCAAAGGACAAAAATATATTTAAAAAATTGAAATAATAGAGCTACGCTAAAAAAATATTAAGAAAACAATCTAAAATTAAATAAGCTTCAAAAGAAAATACAAACATTAAACATGCTAACATTTAAAACATACAATACAGTTTTGACAAAAAACATTTGTCGAACGGCCGTCAAGACAAAACATTTCACAAAAAAACAAAATAAAAACATTTATGAAGGTTCAATAATGTTTAAATAATTTCACCTTAATGCTAATGTCACACTGGCTAAATGAGTTCTGTAGAGCCCACATCACAGTCCAAACTTGAATGTCTTTAAGTATGAGCCTCTTCTGAAAAAAATACTTTCAAACTAAAAAAATTAGACTTAATTCTCCAAAGGACGAAAAAAAAAAAAAATTGAAATAATATAGCTACGCTAAAAAACAATTATAAGTAAATCTAAAATTAAATAAACTTCAAAGAAAATAAAACATTAAACATGTTAACATTTACAACATACAATACGGTTTTGACAACAAAAAAAATTGTCCGACGGCCGTCAAGACAAAACAATTCACAAACGAACAAAAACAAAACATTTATAAACGTTTAATAATGTTTAAATAACTTCACCTTAATGCTAATGTCACACTGGCATGTTGAATTCTGTAGAGCCCACATCACAGTCCGAACTAATGTGTCTTGAAGTATGAGCCTATTCTGAAAAAATACTTTTAAAACTAAAAGAATTAGACTAATTCTCGAAAGGACGAAATTTAAAAAAAAATTGAAATAATAAAGCTAGACTAAAAAAAAATTATAAGTAAATCTAAAATTAAATAAACTTCAAAGAAAATAAAACATCAAACATGTTAACATTTTAAAACATACAATACATATTTTGATAAAAAACATTTGTCCGACGGCCGTCAAGACAAAACAATTCACAAACAAACAAAACAAAACATTTATGAAGGTTTAATAATGTTTAAATAACTTCACCTTAATGCTAATGTCACACTGGCATGTTGAATTCTGTAGAGCCCACATCACAGTCCCCAACTTGAATGTCTTGAAGTATGAGCCTCTTCTGAAAAAATACTTTTAAACTAAAAGAATTAGACTAATTCTCCAAAGGACAAAAATATATTTAAAAAAATTGAAATAATAGAGCTACGCTAAAAAATATTAAGAAAACAATCAAAAATTAAATAAGCTTCAAAGAAAATACAACATTAAACATGCTAACATTTAAAACATACAATACGGTTTTGACAAAAAAACATTTGTCCAACGGGCCGTCAAGACAAAACATTTCACAAACAAACAAAATAAAACATTTATGAAGGTTCAATAATGTTTAAATATTTTCACCTTAATGCTAATGTCACCCTGGCTAAATGAGTTCTGTAGAGCCCACATCACAGTCCAAACTTGAATGTCTTTAAGTATGAGCCTCTTCTGAAAAAATACTTTCAAACTTAAAAAATTAGACTAATTCTTCAAAGGACGAAAAAAAAAAAAATTGAAATAATATAGCTACGCTAAAAAACAATTATAAGTAAATCTAAAATTAAATAAACTTCAAAGAAAATAAAACATTAAACATGTTAACATTTACAACATACAATACGGTTTTGACAACAAAAAAAATTGTCCGACGGCCGTCAAGACAAAACAATTCACAAACGAACAAAACAAAACATTTATGAAGGTTTAATAATGTTTAAATAACTTCACCTTAATGCTAATGTCACACTGGCATGTTGAATTCTGTAGAGCCCACATCACAGTCCGAACTTATGTGTCTTGAAGTATGAGCCTCTTCTGAAAAAATACTTTTAAACTAAAAGAATTAGACTAATTCTCGAAAGGACGAAATAAAAAAAAAAAATTGAAATAATAAAGCTAGACTAAAAAAAAATTATAAGTAAATCTAAAATTAAATAAACTTTAAAAGAAAATAAAACATCAAACATGTTAACATTTACAACATACAATATATATTTTGATAAAAAACATTTGTCCGACGGCCGTCAAGACAAAACAATTCACAAACAAACAAAACAAAACATTTATGAAGGTTTAATAATGTTTAAATAACTTCACCTTAATGCTAATGTCACACTGGCATGTTGAATTCTGTAGAGCCCACATCACAGTCCCAACTTGAATGTCTTGAAGTAAGAGCCTCTTCTGAAAAAATACTTTCAAACTAAAAAAAATTAGACTAATTCTCCAAAGGACGAAATAAAAAAAAAATTGAAATAATAGAGCTATACTAAAAAATAATTATAAGTAAATCTAAAATTAAATAAACTTTAAAGAAAATAAAACATTAAACATGTTAACATTTACAACAATACAATACGGTTTTGACAAAAAAAAAAATTTGTCCGACGGCCGTCAAGCCAAAACAATTCACAAACGAACAAAACAAAACATTTATGAAGGTTTAATAATGTTTAAAATAACTTCACCTTAATGCTAATGTCACACTTGGCATGTTGAATTCTGTAGAGCCCCACATCACAGTCCCAACTTGAATGTCTTGAAGTATGAGCCTCTTCTGAAAAAATACTTTTAAACTAAAAGAATTAGACTAATTCTCCAAAGGACAAAAATATATTAAAAAAATTGAAATAATAGAGCTACGCTAAAAAATATTAAGAAAACAATCTAAAATTAAATAAGCTTCAAAGAAAATACAACATTAAACATGCTAACATTTAAAACATACAATACAGTTTTGGACAAAAAACATTTGTCGAACGGCCGTCAAGACAAAACATTTCACAAAAAAAACAAAATAAAACATTTATGAAGGTTCAATAATGTTTAAATAATTTCACCTTAATGCTAATGTCACACTGGCTAAATGAGTTCTGTAGAGCCCCACATCACAGTCCAAACTTGAATGTCTTTAAGTATGAGCCTCTTCTGAAAAAATACTTTCAAAATAAAAAAATTAGACTAATTCTCCAAAGGACGAAAAAAAAAAATAATTGAAATAATATAGCTACACTAAAAAACAATTATAAGTAAATCTAAAATTAAATAAACTTCAAAGAAAATAAACATTAAACATGTTAACATTTACAACATACAATACGGTTTTGACAACAAAAAAAATTGTCCGACGGCCGTCAAAGACAAAACAATTCACAAAACGAACAAAACAAAACATTTATGAAGGTTTAATAATGTTTAAATAACTTCACCTTAATGCTAATGTCACACTGGCATGTTGAATTCTGTAGAGCCCACATCACAGTCCGAACTTATGTGTCTTGAAGTATGAGCCTCTTCTGAAAAAATACTTTCAAACTAAAAGAATTAGACTAATTCTCCAAAGGACAAAATTTAAAAAAAAAAATTGATTAAAATAATAGAGCTACTCTAAAACAAAATTATAAAAAAATCTAAAATTTAACAAACTTCAAAGAAAATAAAACAGCAAACATGTTAACATTTAAAACATACAATACATATTTTGATAAAAAACATTTGTCCCGACGGCCGTCAAGACAAAACAATTTAATAAACAAACAAAACAAAACATTTATCAAGGTTCAATAATGTTTAAATAACTTCACCTTAATGCTATTGTCACACTGGCATGTTCAGTTCTGTGAAGCCCACATCACAGTAGAAACTTGAATGTCTTGAAGTATGAGCCTCTTCTGAAAAAATACTTTCAAAACTAAAATAATTAGACTAATTCTCCAAAGGACAAAATTTAAAAAAAAAAATTTGAAATAATAGAGCTACGCTAAAAAATATTAAGAAAAAAATCTAAAATTAAATAAGCTTCAAAGAAAATACAACATTAAACATGCTAACATTTAAAACATACAATACAGTTTTGACAAAAACATTTGTCCAACGGCTGTCAAGACAAAACAATTCACAAAAAAAAAAATAAAACATTTATGAAAGTTCAATAATGTTTAAATAACTTCACCTTAATGCTAATGTTACACTGGCATGTTGAATTCTGTAGAGCCCACTTCACAGTCTGAACTTGAATATTTTGAAGTTTGAGCCTATTCTGAAAAAAATACTTTCAAACTAAAAGAATTAGACTAATTGTCCAAAGGACGAAAT
>JAZGLO010005359.1:0-12179 GCA_036873155.1 Biomphalaria sudanica
ATGTCGTGCGCGCTTGTAGTTTTTCTTTGCATTTAATATTGGTGTTTTAGGGTATAGGAAGTAGTTTCTTTTAAGTGCGTTTTGTTGTCTAGAATATTGTGTGTGTGTGTTTACGTCATCCTTAGTTTCCGCAAGAGAGAGAGAGTTGCTTTTGTGAGCTTGGTAGCTGGTTTTTTTGGTTCCCCTTGTAAGGGTACGTAAGTACATAGTTTTATTAAGTAAGCTGATCTTTCGGTACGGGTGTCGCTATTGAAAAAGTTCTTTCTTGTAGCGGCAGCGCTAGATCTAGGTTTTCTTTTCGTTTCAGGGTGTTAGGTTTGGGCTATGGGAAAGTTGTCGTCTTTCTGCCCTTGGAGTTGTGTAGCAACTATCGGTGTTGAGGTGTAGGGAGTTGAGCTTCTGTTGGGCGCCGAGATGAGTGCGAAGGTGTGTTACGGAAACCTGTTGGTGCGATATTAGACTAATTATTATCAAATGCTAGCTTCACGGATATCGATGTACATGCAAATATGTTTGAAAATTACAATTAAGTTTAATTAAATATTGTTCCTGTTGACAACTGTTGTTATTCACTAAATGTTCAGTTGAATAACTGTTATGTAATGTTTGTAGTTTACATGCTATTATCTTTAGGTTCTTGTGTTACTCTGTTCAGGCTGGGGATACGGGACCGTAATATCATATCATACCCTAGCTAATCTGAAATCCCACCCTGACAGAAATGGGGGCTCGTCCAAACAATATGTAAATGTCAACTTTGTGACCTCTGTGTCCTTGATTTGACCGTTAGAACCATCATAAAATATGTAATGTTTATGTATTAAATAAAATTAAATACATTTAAGCCGTTTGAGCGGTCTGATGATTTATGTACAGCACACGATATATTCGTTGGGCATCCCTTGTATTGTGCCTAATGTGAGTAGTTCCTATTTGTTCGGTAAACTTAGAGTGTGTAATTACTCTTTGAAACTATTGTAACTTATTTTTGTATTTATTGTCACCAACGCCTGAATCCTCTGACTCTGAGCGGCAACGTGTGAGTGGATCGAGTGCCTGTCGACGGGATCGACCTGAATCTGTGCGGTTTGTTGGCTGGTGTACCGGAACCGTCCTGAAGTTAGAACCGTTGGTCTGTTCCAGTGGCTGTGGTTGCCTGTGGCTTTTCTCTTCTGCGGAGCCTGGAGTGAGGCGATTCCTTCCGACGCGGGATACTGAGCAGATAAGTCCTTGGCCCTGTTTTTGTCGATGCGCCCATGATTTCAGTTCGCCCGTTATAATTAAGTAATGATATATATTCTGTAAATGAGGAGAAAGCCAGACTTGAGCGTGAAGAGAGGTTGAGAAAAGAGGCGAAGGCTGAGGAGGCCGCTAGACATGAAAGGGAGGAGAAGTCTAGACGTGAGGAACACGAGAGGTGGAAGGAGAGAGAGGCTAGAGAGGAGCTCAAGAGAAAAGATGAACTGGAGTTGGCACGGCTTAAAGAGAAGTCGGCGCCAGAGGCAGGTGCAGTGGCAGGTCAGGCAGTTGACGTGCGACAAAAGAGTGTCTTGGACAGGCTAGACAAGAATTTCCAAGGCATGAAGGAAGACGATGATCTTCTGGCGTACCTGACGCACTTTGAGGCCGTGGCAGCAAGGTGTAAGATTGAGAGTAAGGAGTGGTCCCTGCTATTGTCGTACAAGTTGACGACATCGCTCAAAAACTTTATGTTGAGGGACAGTCTGTTCCTTAGCGATAAGTATGAGGATGTCAAAACGGCACTTCTCCGCCACGCAGACATCAATGCGGAGACATGCCGCAAAAGGTTTCACCGGGTCAAACCACGGCAGAATGACTTCCGTGGGTATGTGACCGAATTGAGGACCGCACTTGACAACTGGTGCAAAATGACCGAGGTAGGAAAGACAGTAGATGAGATCAAAGATCTCTTCATTAAAGACGGGATACTTGAAAATGTTTCAGGGGAGGTCTATCGACAACTTGTTCTAAACAAGCAAAATACTGTGGAGAACATGCTGGAGGTAATCGAAGGCTTTAAGGTAGCTGATTCGAATGTATCAATTAGTAAAGAAGAAACTGTGTATGTGGCAGCAGCATGTGAGCCTGTGATTAAGCAGAGTCCAGTGGTTAAAAGAAAGGTAATTGTTTGTTTCAGTTGTGGGGAGCAGGGTCATAAAGCAGCTGAGTGCTCTAATGAATTTGTTACCCAAAATAATGAGACTAATGTTGAGGATGTAAATCCCAATGATATTGGCAATGACCTAGACCAGCGATCTAGACATAGATGACTAGAGGGTCGTCGCGAGTCGGAAAGTCGCCGTAGGTATAAGTTAATGCCGGATCGCTATACAGTTACTATTAGGAATTTGCCATTCAATGTTAACTGGCAAAGGCTTAAGGATAGATTTAGGGAGTTTGGTTTATTTGGTTTTGTGGAGGTATTAGAGGCAAATGGGAAGTCCATGGGCATTGGGCATGTAAGGTTTAAGAACTTAGCAGACGTTGCTAAGGCGGTTAGATATTTGGACAGGTCGAAATTTGGTAGTAGAAGTATTGTGGTGGTCCCTCATCGTGTGAGCTCGAGAGGTTGACGTGATGATTAAGCTAGTAATCTGGTCGCATCGGTAAATTTTGCGGGAGTGGTTTGATAGGTTAGCACACACATGAAAGTATTGCGTTACTATTTGGTTGAGTAATTGGTAGTAGAGTAAAATGTACATGATGAAGCTCATGTAATAGAGCATATACCATCGTAATAGTACAATCTTATCCTGTTTGAATTTAGCAATTGGATCTGGGTTACGAATCTAGTTGCATTTTCTGTCGTATAGGATGAAGATACTAATGCCATGCATAAGTGTACCGCGGGGGTATAATATTAGCATTTCCTGTTCAATTGTTTTTCTTTTTTTAAAGATATCTAGGGTAAAGGAATGTTTAAGGCTTTAAGTGGTCTAGAGGGTTGAAAAATTAATACCTGAAATCTTTAATCGCTTTGGAGGTTTTGTACAGTAGGTTCGCCAGGGTACGCGGAGTTGTTTCCTTTTACCGATTTATTTTGTCGGGGTCGGTCTGTTAAGGTGCACTGGAATCGTGAGTGCGCGGAGGCTTTAAGCAGGGTGCAGGCGTATCTGTGTAGGTACCCCATTCTTCGTTTGCCTGATCCTTCATTGCCATTTGTTCTTCAGACCGATGCTTCTGACAAAGGAATCTCCGGTATACTGAGTCAGTGCGTGAATGATGTTCTGCATCCCGTCAAGTATGTGAGTCGCAAGTTATTGCCTCGGGAGCAGAGGTATTCCATCATCGAGAGAGAAGGTTTGGCTATCGTATTTGCCATTAGAAAACTGGACAGATACCTGCGTGGAAATACGTTTCACCTTCAGACGGACCACAAGGCCTTGGCTTACCTTCGGAGCACGAACTTTACGAACCACCGAGTTACGAGGTGGGCTCTGATGCTTCAGGACTACACCTTCGACGTGTGTCACATAAAAGGAGAGGACAATATACTTGCAGACTTGTGCTCAAGATTGGTGTGATTCGCACAAAAAGACTATTTTATTATAGCTATTGCTTGATTTGTATGTATATATCTATGTAATATGTACTGCTTGTTTTAGTATGCATTGCAATGTTATAATAGTAGTATGATGGATGTTGTTCTTTAAGACATCATCTATTTGAATAATTATGTCAGTTTGACTTTATGAAGGTTGTATTCTACGGTTTCAGTTTTGGGCAATGTTTCCTAATTCCTTTTGCTGTCTATATACTTCAGTTTTCAATTTCTTTTTTTTGAAGACTGGACTTGTCTTCGCAAGATCCAGTTAGGGGGAGAGGGGGGATGTCGTGCGCGCTTGTAGTTTTTCTTTGCATTTAATATTGGTGTTTTAGGGTATAGGAAGTAGTTTCTTTTAAGTGCGTTTTGTTGTCTAGAATATTGTGTGTGTGTGTTTACGTCATCCTTAGTTTCCGCAAGAGAGAGAGAGTTGCTTTTGTGAGCTTGGTAGCTGGTTTTTTTGGTTCCCCTTGTAAGGGTACGTAAGTACATAGTTTTATTAAGTAAGCTGATCTTTCGGTACGGGTGTCGCTATTGAAAAAGTTCTTTCTTGTAGCGGCAGCGCTAGATCTAGGTTTTCTTTTCGTTTCAGGGTGTTAGGTTTGGGCTATGGGAAAGTTGTCGTCTTTCTGCCCTTGGAGTTGTGTAGCAACTATCGGTGTTGAGGTGTAGGGAGTTGAGCTTCTGTTGGGCGCCGAGATGAGTGCGAAGGTGTGTTACGGAAACCTGTTGGTGCGATATTAGACTAATTATTATCAAATGCTAGCTTCACGGATATCGATGTACATGCAAATATGTTTGAAAATTACAATTAAGTTTAATTAAATATTGTTCCTGTTGACAACTGTTGTTATTCACTAAATGTTCAGTTGAATAACTGTTATGTAATGTTTGTAGTTTACATGCTATTATCTTTAGGTTCTTGTGTTACTCTGTTCAGGCTGGGGATACGGGACCGTAATATCATATCATACCCTAGCTAATCTGAAATCCCACCCTGACAGTCTATTGTAGTGAAACTGAATTTCCATTTTATTGGACCCACACAAACTATTTTATCTTATCTCCTATCTTTTATAGATAGATAAATTCGTATTCTTCTTCCTCTTCTTATTCTTCTAGCCAGCTTCTTTAGCTGCTATACTGTCAGCTCTTTTACAGACTGTGCCATGGAATCGTAGTGTGTTTTTTTTTCAGTTGTTCAGCAATGTTATGTTGTGCTGTAGTGGTAGTAGAGTCTGGATTAGGAATGGGCAGCTGCTGTTAAGGGGAAACTCCGATGGTTTTTCCAATTTGAGTTTTTGACATATTAAAATTATGCGTAAAAAGTTGTAATAGTAAACATTTTACCATTTTTTATTTAAATGATTGGAAACATTTCTATTGAATAAATTAGTCAGTAAATTCTTGACATCTCAAAACAAAACGGCGTTCTATGAGATATTGTTTTAAGCTCGTTCATACGTCACTTCCCTCAACAATACTGAAAGAGAAACTAGATTTGACCAGTCGTATCGCTTCATTCTTACAGTAGCTGTTAGGCTGTTATTATATATATATATATATATATATATATATATATATATATAGATAGATAGATAGATAGATCTAAAAGCATTAGGATAATCAACTTGAGAAAAAGAGTAACATTTTCATCTTAGCCTCTCCCTGCCCCAAGAAGTAAATAGATCGTGTGTCTGACTGATTCGAACAAACTGGTCCGTGTAAGGCTAGTCAAGACTACGTGTAGTCGGTCATGACAAGACAACCAAGCGATAGTGATTGTTGAGTGTTGAGTGGTCTGGCGAAAAAATACACACTGCCGTGGTTAGTCAAGCATGTAAATCTACATTTAATACGGTTTTTTTCTATGCTTACAAGATCCTAGATCTAACTGCATAGACCAATGTAAACTTTGCTGTATGGTCTCCTTTTATACAATAGTCAATATATTAAAACACATTGTGACGTCACGTAGAAACCCAGTTAATGTCTGACTGTTTTGAATGCAAAAGAAAATTACATCGGAAAAACATCAATTGTTAAGTTATAATTGCAAATTTTTAAAAAAAATCATATATTCATTATATGTACATCAAAACACATATTATATCAAAAATTGTCAAAACCATCGGAGTTTCCGTTTAAGGCGTGTTGGACCAACTGTGATGATGACAAAAGAAAGTGTCGCCATTACTTCTTTATGTTAGTAGTTTATATGGATGGTCATCCTCCAACCTTCTGTATCTTTCAATAGCTTCTAATGCTTCTCTATAGCGCCTTAACTTAAGATATTATTGCTATGTGTTTTATTATGTTTAATCTTTGTGATGCTTTTCTTTAAATCTGTCAATAAAGTGTATTAGAGACAGTCTTATTATTATTATTATTATTATAACATATATATTATAAATTTATGAAAAAAAAACGTAATTTGTTTCACCTGTTAAATTACTTTTTTTTCAGTTATTACAAGAAAGGTAAGTAGTGCAATGAATAACACTACATGTAATAGCATCGCAATTCTAATGTAATTTTTATCTGCTTTTCTTTTGGTTATTAATTGCTTAAACTCTTAAATTCTGAAGCTGGGGTCCTGGGTTTGAATCTTACTTAAGACAGGGAAAATTAAATTTTGGGATTCGCGAGTAGTTCGTTAACCGCTTACCAAATAAACAGATGACCTAAACATTATTTGTACCACTGGTTTTAAGATCTGTATAAACACAAAATGTACCCAGTTTCCCTCAATGCGACGCAGCATTTATTTATTTCTATTAAAGCCATCAATTATATACCCTTTCCAAAAATTTGTAACGCTAAAATACCACTGAAATACCACTTCCCTTTCTAAGTAAGCAGAAAATTCACATAAAAAAAGCCACTTTCATAGGCACCTGATAATATAGCTAATGTTGCTTCTCCTGGACCATGTCAAGTCATCTCCATTTCCATCCATCTCCCATTTTAATCTTATTACTCCAAACCCGTGCACGAGAAAATCAACAGGGCCTAGAGACTTAGACTTCCCCACTTCTTTGAATCATGCCTTAACGCCATGTCCTTTATATAGCTACCAAGTCTTCTAAATCCATTATTTATCTTTTTTGGAATCAAGGTATGTTGAGTTTCTTTTCTATTTCATTCGCAATCATATCTTATAAAGCTTATATACGCTTGATTTTTGTGTGTGCAAAGTTTATGTTAACGCATCTGTCGGTCTTTCTGATCAAATGTTTCTACAAGTAATTTCTATCACACATAAGCTTGATCAAATTGAAACTTTACACCATTATTCATTGGCATAATCATTATATGACATCAGGTCAGGTTCACATTGAACTTTATTTTCATCTATAACTTTGTGTGCTGCACTGCTGGGCACCACCCAAGATCTGTCAACCTTCTTTCACCATTCTTCTCATGTAAAAATGGCTATATGACCTACTTCCATACCAATTTTTATTAAGATGTTTTAAGCGGCATCACCTATAAAGACAGCATAGCAGATGATGAAATTCAAAGCAGGATTACATTGCCTATTAGTATCTGGACGACCTGATGAACCTTGTATAAAATGCATACCAAAAATTTATGGTCATATTACAAGGTAGTTAGAACTCACAAAGACCTTCTTTCAAGAAACGATAGCTGGAAAAAATATAAGAGGCAGGCAAAACAATAAATATAAAATAATAGAGAGGTTTTTATTCTGTTCGAGACAGAAGTGGAGAAAAAAGGTGAAGATGTGTAGTGCTAACGGGACGAATGAACAGGTAGAGGTGAAAGGATATTTTGGTAGAATTGGTATGCCCAAAGTCTTATATGCTTCTTATGTCCTTTTATAAAATATATGACCTCTAAATTTTCAAAACATCAAAATGTGTTTATGGGACTTAAATAAAAAATATTCTTTATTTTTAAATGAAAAATGTGTTAAAAAAAATAGTAATTAATTTGTTTTGTTCCACTGTTATATTACATAGCCTTTTAAATGTACATTATTGATGTTAAGGTGCCTTAAAATAAAATGAGAAAGAGAGAGAGATGGGGAGAGTTAAAGTCACGTGACAACTGATCTAAAGTACTTATATTTATATATTTCTTTTTTTTAAATTTAAGCGCAATAACATCCACACCTAGCATAACTGACAACGAATTTCTATCACAATCAATTGGACATTACGGCAAAGTAAATGACAAATTCCAAAAAAGAAATAAAGACAAAGAAATTAAAATATCACAAAAAAAAAGTTGTGACAAAGAAACTGAAACAGATTCCACAAAATACAACATTGAAAAAACTCAAGAACACTGCGACATTGGAACCCAGACAGGTCAGTATTTTATGACCCAAATAATCCTATATTTATTAAATACACTTATTAATTTAAGTGAATATATTTTAAATAATATCAACAATTGAAAACAACAATATTGTTGGTCATTGCAAAAACTCAAAGAAATGGGATCTTTTGTTGTATTTTACATTTTTGAGATGTTCCTTCAGAGAACGTAATTTACTTCCTAGATAATTTCCCTCTCCTACTGGTCCACAAATGAGAAAAAAATAGTGCCCTGAGCATGCAAGTAACGCTATATAAAAGTAATACTTATTTATTTAAATTTTTTTAGTCCATATGGGATGGGAGGGGGCAGGTGTCACGTGTTTATTGTGTCTATTTGACTTGGAGTTCTTGATGCTATAAACTTGTGACATATGTGGGTTCGGAGGTGCCTTGATTATAGTTCAAACACTTTAATAATCAATGAAGTAACAAAGTGTTGATATGTTTCTTGAGTTTTAATTGTTTAAAACTTGAACTTGAAACAATAAATGTACATACAAAGATATATAAAACAGATACAGGATTCAGTGAAAACGTTCAATAAAATGAGTAAATATTTACTTTAAAACTTAGCGACTTCTAAGCCTAGCTTTCTAGCTCTCTCTCTCGTCTCAAGCTAACACTCCGCCTTTTATATCTTTCTTTAGAATCAAGAACCGTGACATCTCAATACCCATCCTTGACTCGTTTACATTTAATTTTCCCCTCAATTGTTTCTGTAATTTAACCTACGCCAATTATGTCTCCCTGCTGTAGCCTTAAACCAATTTTAAATCGGCGTCCTTCTGGCATTAAAGCGCGAGCGCGCTGACCCGATTTGAGATAGGTACAATGTCCCATTCTGTGAACAACGAGGTGTCACTAGGAACTCATTTGTAATTTAAGCTATGTTAATTTTGTTTCCCTGCTGTAGTCTTGAACTAAGTTTTAATCTGTGTTTTTCTGGCATTTAAGCGTGGGTACGCTGACCTGGTTTGAGATAGGTACAATGTCCTCATTTTGTAAACAATGAGGTGTCACTAGGGACGTGACATATACCCCCCTCTTCCTAAGCGGGATGCATGTTGAGTAAAACGGAACTGCAACCGCTCAATCTTACATATAATAGTGGTACTAACGTACAAAGGTATTACAGTTACTTCTTCCATGTATCAAAATAATATTCAATAATATGCAGTATTCTAGTTTTAGAATTCTTCACAATAATAACATATGTAAGCATGGCAAATACAGCAAAATTCAATAAGATATATTATAGTAATAAAATGAATGTCATAAGACTTGAAATCTTCCATCCAATGGGAATATTAAAATACATACACATTTCATATATAATCATTTTTAGTCAATGTATGAATCAAATTTTAAATGAAAACAAAATGTATAAGTTATGTTACTGGTAGTTGTAATCTAAGTACATCTTGATAGGGTGTCTGCTACGACGTTCATTTTCCCTGGGATTGTTTTGACTGTAAACTGGTAGTCTGTTAGCATTAAACTCCATCGTGTTAATCTGCTGTTAGCCAGTTTTTTTGTGTTTAGAAATTGGAGAGGAAAATGGTCTGTAAGTAGGTTGAATGGTTTGCCTAACAGATACTTGGTAAAGCGATTTATGGACCAAACTATCGCTAAACACTCTCTTTCAATTGTAGAGTATCTGGTTTCTGCTGGTAACAATTTCCTGCTAATATAGAACACGGGATGTAGTGTTCCATTGTGCTCTTGCATTAAACAGGCTCCGATCGCTTCGGAGGACGCGTCCGTCGCAAGGTGGAATGTTTTGTTTTGGTCTGGTAACTTGAGAATGGACTCGTGTGAAAAGGTGTCCTTGATTCTCGTTATAGTGTCTTCCAGTTCTTGTGAATGAAATACTTTGTTTGGTTGACCTTTCTTGGTAAGGTTTGTCAAGGGTGATGTGAGAGTCGTGTAATTAGGTATGAAACATCGGTAGAAATTGCATAGTCCTATTATACTCCTGATTTGTTTCTTTGTCTTAGGCACTTGAATGTCTAATATTCTCTTGATGATTTCATCTTGAGGTTTTAAAGAGTTGTAGCTTACTTTGTAACCTAAAAATGTTACTTCATTCATGGCTAGTTCCATTTTGCTTGGTTTGATAGTGAAGCCATGCTGTCTTAGTTCATGAAAGATTTCTTTTAGTCCTTGCAAATGTTCTTCCCAAGATCTGTGAAAGATACATATGTCGTCTATATATGAAACAGTATCTTTTCTTTGTCCGAATAGTCGGTGTATTGCTCTGTTGAATGTACTACTTGCATTGACTAAACCAAATGGCATGTAGTTAAATTGGAATAGTCCGAATGCAGTAGTGAAAGCTGTGTATGGTTTACATTGTTCTTTCATTGGAATTTGGTAATATCCCCTTGAAAGATCTATTTTTGTAAAATATTTTGCTTCAACTTTTTTCTGTATGCATCTTGTGTAGCGCCATACTGTCTCAGGAGTGCTTCTTTGACGTTGCTATAGTTGTCTAGCTCGTACGCTGGAAGTTGAATGCAAATGTCTATGGCTTTACCTGTAAGAAGGCTCATGAGAGTTCTAGAGTATTGTTCTTCAGGCAGACCTGATGCTTTGGCTAGTTCTTCGAAACGCATCAGATAAGAATCAATATTGTCTTTCGATTCTTGAAAATTTGCCATTTTTGACATTTGTTTATACTTGTCAAAACCTGCAGACTTTTGTTGGGCATTCGCTGCTTCTTTTTGTGCCTGAGCTAATTGTATGTCTTTTTCTTTTATAAGGCGTTCTTCCTCTTTAATACGGCGTTCTTCTTCTTTCATTCGGCGTTCATGTTCCATCTCTTCTTGTCGTTGTGCTAGTACTTTCTTTTCATGTTCTTCAAGCTCTTGCTTTGCCCATTGTAGCCTTTCTGGTTTAGGCATAGCTAATTCTTTGGCCATCTCCAGAAAATCTTGTAGTGTTAACATTTTGGCTGCCATGGTAATTCAGTAGCAAGTTGTCTTGTACTTGTTAACTTGATAGTTTAATATAAATGATTGTCGTTACTCGAAAGTAGACTTGAATATACTTCGATTAAAATGTTCTTGGGTTATTTTTATTTAGAAGAGACACACAATAAATAGTTCAATATTTCACCTTATAAATCGTCGTTATAAGATGATCATTGTAGATGATTATTGATAATATGATTATAACTTGTAGTTGCCACTTGATTTGGCAATTTGAAAACAATTACTTGTCGCTAGTAAGTAAATATACAAGGCGATCTAAGTTGATAGATCAAGCCTGTAAACTGACGTAAGGTTGTACTGACCTTGTCATAAAGACATGTGGTAGACTTGAACGTGAAGTTTTCTTCGTAGTGAGAGGCTAAGTAGAGACGTAGAACTATCGTCTGTAGTTCTAGTTTGTTGCAACACAACTGTCAAAGAGTTGTTTCGATGGTTGCAGGTTGGTTATCTTGGCAGACGTCAAAGGTTGCCAGATGAAAGTACTGATCCTGTAGTATCACGTTGATGAATAAATTCGTTGTACATACAGCCGTCGGAGGTGTCAATTTATGTCACGTGTTTATTGTGTCTATTTGACTTGGAGTTCTTGATGCTATAAACTTGTGACATATGTGGGTTCGGAGGTGCCTTGATTATAGTTCAAACACTTTAATAATCAATGAAGTAACAAAGTGTTGATATGTTTCTTGAGTTTTAATTGTTTAAAACTTGAACTTGAAACAATAAATGTACATACAAAGATATATAAAACAGATACAGGATTCAGTGAAAACGTTCAATAAAATGAGTAAATATTTACTTTAAAACTTAGCGACTTCTAAGCCTAGCTTTCTAGCTCTCTCTCTCGTCTCAAGCTAACACTCCGCCTTTTATATCTTTCTTTAGAATCAAGAACCGTGACATCTCAATACCCATCCTTGACTCGTTTACATTTAATTTTCCCCTCAATTGTTTCTGTAATTTAACCTACGCCAATTATGTCTCCCTGCTGTAGCCTTAAACCAATTTTAAATCGGCGTCCTTCTGGCATTAAAGCGCGAGCGCGCTGACCCGATTTGAGATAGGTACAATGTCCCATTCTGTGAACAACGAGGTGTCACTAGGAACTCATTTGTAATTTAAGCTATGTTAATTTTGTTTCCCTGCTGTAGTCTTGAACTAAGTTTTAATCTGTGTTTTTCTGGCATTTAAGCGTGGGTACGCTGACCTGGTTTGAGATAGGTACAATGTCCTCATTTTGTAAACAATGAGGTGTCACTAGGGACGTGACAG
>JAZGLO010005362.1:0-17675 GCA_036873155.1 Biomphalaria sudanica
ATCTATCTATCTGTCTGTCTGTCTGTCTGTCTGCATGTATCTACATCGGACAGATACATCTAATTATAACAAAATTGTCAATTAAGCTCAATCTCTAAATTGTTAAATACATTACATTACACTCCTTCTTAGTTTATATATATCTATATAAAACTGATTGAGATATGACAGAACATGCGTTAAGATTTGAAGACGGGCAAGACTACATCACTAGACATTAACACAATATCATTACAACAGTTTATCTATCTGAATGTTGACTTAACACAATATCATTACAACAGTTTATCTATCTGAATGTTGACTTAACACAATATCATTAAAACAGTTTATCTGAGTGTTGACTTGTAGATCTCGAAGCTTTTGAGGTGTAGAATTGTTTGTGTATTTGAACGTGATAGTATCGTTACCCTGTTGTTAGTATCGTTACCCTCATGATAGTATCGTTACCCTGTTGTTGGTATCGTTACCCTGTTGTTAGTATCGTTACCCTGTTGTTGGTATCGTTACCCTCATGATAGTATCGTTACCCTCATGATAGTATCGTTACCCTGTTGTTGGTATCGTTACCCTGTTGTTAGTATCGTTACCCTGTTGTTAGTATCGTTACCCTGTTGTTGGTATCACAGACAGTAGAGAGTGATGGTGAGTAGGTAAGTATGAATACGAGTGACTGAGTAGATAGTACGTCCCACTGGAGATGGACTTTGATAATCAAACTTATTCATAACCAGCTAATTCAATTAGCTGGGCAGACGGCTGGAGTTGAGCTGAGGTCATCGGACGGGGCACGGTTATGCTATCAGATGAAACAACCAGCTGTAGCCGCTTAAAGTTACAGACATCTCGAGAATATTCCGAGCGGGGGGGGGGGGGGCTGTTCAGGAGTGGTGAGAGGATTTTAGAGAGAGAGGAAGAAAGAAATATAGAAAGTGTGCCGTGAGAGAGTGAGGGCTGAGAGCATGTTAAGGGCTCATAGAATTGACTTGTTGGAGTAACTATAGCAAACTTCATGGTAAGTGGTGTACAGTGGTGACATTTGCAATTAGAGTTCTCTTCTGGTATGACTATCATAGCTCGTTATAGTGAACATGATGGGACAACAGAATTTTGGTGCAGTTTATCCTTAGTATTATAACATTAAAACATATCAACTTTATCTTTTTATCATGTAGCTTATTGACTCCCGAGTTTCTGAGTAATTTTCTTTAAGTTTGTTGTGAACTTGTCCCTCAAACACAGACACACTCACAGGGCTCATAATGAATTGAAAATGTATACTCAACCTCAGATCGACATCAAACTGCTACGTTATCGAAGCTAAGTATCACAGGTGAAATGTTAGATTTCTGACGACCAAATAACAAAACTTGATTGACGAAGATATGTAATGCCATTCATATACATTTATATCTGCCAGCATAGCGGTTAACCACATTTCTCGTGCAGGTAAACTTTCGCATTATTATTAGACTCGCTATCGCGTAACCAGGGGTGCCACTTTTCCGGAATAACCCGGAAATCCGGGTTTTGAGGGGTCCGTTTCCCCCCCCCCTTCGGGTTTGCCTTCTACAATTTTGTAAAAATCCAGGGTTTTAGTTGATTTAGATTTTTTCGAAATTTCTGGTCATTTTCCCCCGTTAATTTTAGTTTGTTAGTTCCGATCGCGCGAGCCGCCACTTTTAAACAAAATCGACCAGTCTATCTCGCGATAAGCTCTATTTACCGGTACAGTATTTTTTTTAAGTGACAAAAAAAGTGTCAACATTCTCTAGATCTATAGAGAATTTCTAGATCTACGTAACGCGCCTCGAATTGGCTCGATTTAGAGTCTAGATCTATTTCTATGATCAATCTAGATCTGATCTAGACTGTAAAGTCTTGTATTTAGTATAGATATAGTCTAGAATAGTCTAGATCTACTCGCGTACCTAGCGGCTAGTCCTAGATCTAGAAATAGAAAGAAAAAAAAATCACGAGTGAGAAATTATATATATTATTTTCTTTCCGTGTTTTATATTTTAATATTTGTATAGGTTCCATATAGACATAGAGCCTTAGCTTATGTCTAGAGTATTATAGAAGTAGGATCTAGATTTAGGATATTTACATCGTTTTTAGATCAGAACTAGAATCAATGATTGAAGAATCAAATGAGTAAGTTTGCGTTCGAATGAAGACTTAGAGGCTAGAAAAAATAGATCGATTGGTCAATAGATTTATACAAATAAATTAGATTGTATAAGCAGTCCAGCCATCTAGGTCTACATTTAAATAAATCTAAATCTTAATGTTCATTTTGGAGTAGATCTGGACTAAATCTCAAAATCAATTTTATCTTGTTGCAATAGATTTACAGGTCCATGCATGTACATTGATGGAATCAGTTTTATAAATGAATAATGAGGGGAACATGTTAAGAGAGAAACATCATTTAAAATAACTGAGTGTTTGGGGGGAGGGGGTACAAACATTGTTATATAAAATTGTACTAAATCCTCTTAACTTGTATTACAAGCTTTATCAATAAATACACACAAACTCTATTTATTATAATGATAGGCTTACTAATTACATATTTAAAACATGGGGGGCATATTATGATATAGATCTAGGTAGTAATTTAGTACTGTTCTTCTTTCGTAAAATTTTGGGTGCTTAAACTGTATATGCGGTACGTTTCAGGGTTGGTAAAGTTTGGGGTTTATGATTTCAGGGTTTGTAAAATTAGGAAATTCTGGTTTCAGGGTTTACTTGGTATCATGGGTGGCACCCCTGCGCGTAACCCAAACTCTTATACCGAACAGTTTACTGCTAAAGCAAATATAAATGTCATTCTAATTTTCATTTATATAGCTATTGACTTTTGTGTTGCCAACTCTGAAGTTGCCTGTTACATCTCGAATTCACATAGCGATTTTAGTTGGCGACTCAAAGAGTTGATTTAATTTTTTTTTTGTTTTTTGAGTTGACATTACACCTGTTGGCTAAACAGAGACGCTGGTTAAGAAATCAATACATTGTAATTAACATTACCTCTAGGGGATGTCTTTCTTCTGGAGCTTGTCTTTGTACAGATTGTGTTTAGACTTTTTAAACTCAGTTCCTAGCCCCCTGGGCTAGTCAAGCCGGAAACCAGAATATTTTGTTGAAGACGACATGTGTTCGTAGTCAATGGTGAAAGGGAGGAGTACAGATATTTTAGAATGGTAATGACATTGGACTGGCATAATTTTGTATCACTTAATTGTTCATAAATATGTAGAGTAGATAGCTCTAGTTTTTTTGTTGTTAGCACAATGTCAGTGATTGAAATTTTTTAGTACCATGCGACACAGGGCAACAAAGTGGAGGTATACACAAACAACTTATAGCTTCTAGCTTTTTTTTAAACAAATCTTTATATAGATCCTTTGTCTACATGATTATAACTTTACCAATTTCATGCTTTTAGCTTTCTCAATACGCTATGATTCTATCACTTGTGTGGACCTGTTGGGAAAGAAAATATTTGTGTGAAGGTTACCATGATCGCTTTTTAAATGCATTTATTTAAAAAAAAATGGAGAACGATCTGAATTCTAACTTGAGGGCTGAAGCCTATTTAAGCACCCCCAAGCCACTAATCACTGTGCCGGGGAAGAGCTTATGAAAATAGGTTTTATAGTTATCTATTGTTAGTTTCAAACTTAAAAGCATCCACCTATTTCTTTCTATATAGTTTAAAGGGGATTAAATCAACTTCACCACACCATACAAGTTCAATTTCTTTCCCTTGTTCGATACTAAACAAAATAATTAATTACCAGTAGTTAATAGAATAATTGGTTAAATTTTAAAAATTGATCTTTGTGGTTTTAGGTAAAATAAATAATAATGCCAAATTTCAGATTGGGTGTGAAAGAAATAACATGCACAAACTTTGTACCAGACAGACAGAGTGAGTTGATAGAAGCTTGGTACAAATACGTACAAATAGAAACATGATTTCAACTCTCAACATATGGCTCGGATTCTAAGAAATGCTTTGGTAAACAGTCACCGAGTTCCACAAGAAAGAGAATGGTATTTAAGGTGTGAATGAAGATGTGGACCCAAGTTTGTGTTTCGTGGTTTCAAATAATTCATTGAGAAAAAACAACTTCCGACTAGTCAACATTAGGTGGAATAGCAGAACTAGTAGAGTCTCTGTTTTACGTGTGGTGGGGCCTTGACCTGGTAGTGATCATCAGGTGCCTCCCTCCCCACCTTTAAACACAAAAACCAACCAACAAACTTCCCCATCGACCCGTGCCATCTGATAGTGTCTTAACGATCACAAAGTTTCCATGCACTGGTCTTGATGGGGAAACTAAGCTCTCTCTCTCTCACACACACACACACACACACACGCTGTTTTCACATCACAATTGAACTAGTTGAGAAAGTCTTTTTTTTTTTTTCTCTATTTATTAAAAGAAAAAAAGTCCATCGCCTTAAGCCTTTGGTGAATATTCTGATTCTAGTCACGCATTAACTGCACTAATCTGTGCTATTAAAAACCCACTATAATTGTCTTGGTGTGATTTTTTTTTTCCGATAATCTATTATTTTTTAATGACACCGAAAGAGGGAAAGTCATTATTAATTTTTTGTGGTCTGTCTGTCCGTCCGTCTGTTACGTTTAGATCTCAGAAACGTAAAATAAACTATTTTACTGTGTGCTAAAAATAGATTCTTCTGCTTTCCGTTTACCGCGAGCCTTTTAGTTTTTGAAATTAATTTTGCAAATCTTTTTTGTTTTTCATACAAAAACACCATTTTAAAAAATACTTCGAAAATTTATTTAGGTATATATTTCGGATAGTGCTGGCGTGAACAATACGGGCATTTTTTGTTATTTATATTTTAAGTCTTTTTATTTATCAAAAAAAAAAAAAAAAAAAAGATAAAAATACATATTACTTATTTATTGTTGTATAATCTACTAATAGTTGACTACACCGTTTAGTTTTTAAAAAGTGCACATTATATGCACACATTTATTTTGTAAACAAGATTTATAATGCAGTGGATCTTGTTATTCTGAGGCAATGTAACTACGACATATGCGCATACTGCTATCTATACATCCATTTCTTAGTTTACATGTAGAAAATCTTGCATCAATCTTCTCGCTACCGGTACCTCTATTCAGACAGGTTACCAGCAGCCATAAGTAATTTGCTTTAAATATACTTTGGAATAAGATTGTTGGCATTGATAGTTTGTAGTTCATAGTTTTAGATATCCACTGAAGGTATGCAGGTTTTCACTATGACTTTCTTGTTAACTCAGAGATACTGATAGTTCTTTATATTCACTATTACTATTATTATCTTATTAGCGTCTTCATCTGTCAGAAACGAAAAGCGCTGGTCTGATCCCGCTCTCTGGCTGGTCGTCCTAAAATATCGAAACCTGCCTTTTAACCCGCGACGACTCCGAGTGGCTTCAGAAGGTCTGCTTCTTTAGTGCCCTGCGTCGTGGTGCTTCATAGCGTCCACACAGGTCAAGTTGCACAGCAGACAGATACACACACACACACACCTACCTACCTCCCTCCCTCTTGAGCTCTCGGAGCTGGAGACACTCATAAAAAGATATGCCCCACTGTTTTATGACTCCCTGTAAAGGCGACTACGGGAATCATAGTTTGACCAAAGCCAGGCAATTGTGCACCATTGGGACAGTGTCCCGTTTTTTTACTGCTCTATTATCGATTGTTCCGGTCTATTTGTTTCCACCATGGGTCGTCTCGTTCTAGTCGGCGCGAGCATTGTTGTATTTTTTTCTAGGATTTCAACCTTTTCTCATGTTTTCACTCTCGGATTTTGTTATGCTTTTGCGTTGCATACTAAATAGCGGACTCTTAGGGACCGCCCATGAGTTTGTGAAAATAGAACACATACTCTCTTTATTAGCTTTTTTTTTTTTTACTTTGGGATACGTATAAAAGGTATAGATTTGTTTTAAAGCATATAAAAATCCCGTTAAATTAAATAATTAAATGGATTATTTAAATATGTTGAGTATAGGTTACAGTTGAGTTTGCGCAGCCACTTCAAATACTGCTCTCTGTCTTATTTTAATATTGATTTCGATGACAATGTGTTAGCTACCTGATATAGCTTTATTACATACATGTCTCTACAAAATAGGGCTCCACAACCACATGAAAAAGTGTTCGAGATGAACCATAGTCATTCTACGACTTGAAGGGGGCCATTGATGATGATAGCTTTGTTAGCTACCTGGTATAGCTTTGTTAGCTACCTGGTATAGCTTTGTTAGCTGCCTGGTTTATCTTTATTACCTACATGGTAAAGCTTTATTACCTACCTGGTATAGCTTTGTTAGCTACCTGGTATCGCTTTGATAGCTACCAGGTATAGCTTTTTTTCTAAGGAAGAAGCCAATCCCATAAAAGTAAATGTGTCATGTTTTCAAAATGAATTGTTTCAAAAGTTCAACCAAATACACTCATTGCATCCACATTTTGTGTTTGCGCTTGGAAGGAGGCTGAGTTATGTTTGGGAAACTGATCACCCCAGCCAGGTGATTCTTTACAATCGATAGTTTCTAGCTGATCCATTCGAGATATTTATTCGAACGAGGTTGTTATCAGTCACGGACCAACTCTTTTTATCTTGTTCATCTCGTTTGTAACTTTGGACACGGAAACAAAAGAATTTTTCTTTTGTTCAGAGGTTCTCAAACTCTAGGCTTCGCTAAGACTTAATTTTTTAAAAATCTACTGAATACATTTCCAGATGATTTGGAGAAGCTATTATTGTATTCTAGCTAAGTTGAAGTGGTTTTGACTATTTGTGTTGTTCAGATTGTAAAATATTTACTACGTGTGAGTTGAGTGCAGTCTAGTCCTTGTGTCCTCATTGCTCATTTAATATATAGTATTTTATAGTCAAGACGCAATGTCACTAGCTCTTGTTTTCCCTAAATTTTTTTTACTTACAGTAACACAGACGATTCTTCTATACTTTAAGCTATACACACTCAAACACTCATTCGAAGAGTTGAATCATAAAAAATAAAAAAAAATTTTTCATACTTCGTTTAATTCACTAAAGCTTAAAAAATATTGTCTCAGAAAAACAAAACTTATTGAATTCGTGTTATTGTTAGTTCTCTTTATATCCTACATTCTGTTAGTTCTCTTTCTATCCTATACACTGATAATTCTCTTTATTTCCTCACATTCTGTTAGTGCTCTTTATTTCCCCCACATTCTGTTAGTTCTCTTTATTTCCTCACATTCTGTTAGTGCTCTTTATTTCCTCACATTCTGTTAGTGCTCTTTATTTCCCCCACATTCTGTTAGTTCTCTTTATTTCCTCACATTCTGTTAGTTCTCTTTATTTCCTCACATTCTGTTAGTGCTCTTTATTTCCTCACATTCTGTTAGTTCTCTTTATTTCCTCACATTCTGTTAGTTCTCTTTATTTCCTCACATTCTGTTAGTTCTCTTTATTTCCTCACATTCTGTTAGTTCTCTTTATTTCCTCACATTCTATCTCCATTAAACCTTTGCCTCGATTTGATTTTCCCCCCTCCCTCATCTCGAGACCCGTCAATTTATAGCATGTGTCATTGTCTAAATGTAATCGACCTAAAAAAAAATGTGGATTTTAAGAAGAAGACATTTTGTTAACATTTTTTGGGGGGTTACACTACTCTATAATCACCCAAGTAGCGTCCCGCTGACAAGGTTGGAAAATCTTTCTTGTCTTGTTCGATGGCTGTGTCGTCTTTCCAAGCTCGGTGTTGTGAATTATGATCATTTGGGGTGTTTTTTATTTGGTTCCTCTTGTAATTAGATTGATATTCTCTGGCTCTCACGTGGGAGGCTTGGGGAGGAAGCCTGTCTTTTGTTGACGTCACTTTTAGCTCGGGGAAGGGGGAGTGACAAACGTTAGTGTTGACTGGTAGATGTATGTCGATATTGAGCTATAGATGAATGTTAATGTTGACTGGTAGATGTATGTCGATATTGAGCTATAGATGTATGTCGATATTGAGCTATAGATGTATGTTGATGTTGACTGGTAGATGTATGTCGATATTGAGCTATAGATGTATGTCGATATTGAGCTATAGATGAATGTTAATGTTGACTGGTAGATGTATGTCGATATTGAGCTATAGATGAATGTTAATGTTGACTGGTAGATGTATGTCGATATTGAGCTATAGATGTATGTCGATATTGAGCTATAGATGTATGTTGATGTTGACTGGTAGATGTATGTCGATATTGAGCTATAGATGAATGTCGATGTTGACTGGTAGATGTATGTCGATATTGAGCTATAGATGAATGTTGATGTTGACTGGTAGATGTATGTCGATATTGAGCTATAGATGAATGTTGATGTTGACCGATAAAGGTGTGTTGTTGGTGAGTAATAGATGAATGTTAATATTGATTGATAAGTGTATGTTGGTGGTGAGTAATAGATGTATGTTGATGTTCAGCGATAGATTATGTTCATGATGAGTGATTATACACATTGATTATATTGGTTAGTTTCACACAGGGTCTGGTAACTCTTCAGTTTGTAGAATCAACTTTGTTTTGTCCGTTTTTTCTCCTATATATCATTTGTGTGCTCTTCTTGTTGTTGTTTGTTTGAACACCATTACAACGGCTATTTTAGTTTTAAAGTCATGTTAAAATGGAAGTTTCGTGTTAATTTAATCAGCACAAAAGTAACTAACCAACAAAATGTTAAGTACATAAAGACAGGCGCAGCGCCAAACATGTTCTTTCAAAGCAAAGTAAAAGACGCTATTATTATTTAGTTTTACTGTTCACTGTTAGTGCAGCCCAACATTTCATGAGGTCGGTTCTCATTTTGTTACATTTGTCTGACTTGTAGTGTAGTGCTAATGGCGTAACAGAGCGTTTTTCATTTCCTGGTTCTTGGAAATATGCTTTGTAAACAGAGTACAGGAAATAAGCAAATCGTTATTTTGAGAGTCGCATGTGTTTTAGATTGAAACTCACACACACACTCTGTATATATTTGTGCCTACACTCTTCCCACAAAGCGCAAACCCACATCCATCAAGAGACTTACACTTAACATTCCATTCTCCAATCCGTGCTCTTCGTTCCTCTGCAGATTTCGGCCAGTGATAAATGGAGATTTCCCATTGGATGGGTTAATCAGATGATTTCCATCTCTTAATGGAACCGGGCGGTGTGCTGTCAGCTCACGGGGCGCAAATCTTTCATCTTTCCCATGGACATGTCATTGTCTCCCCCTACTGATTGCATAGGTTCAGTCAACGAGCTCTGTTGACATTGACTTTTCAAGCAATCAAGGGGGAATCATTGCTTTGGGAAGAATCATCATTTAGTTGATTTTCCCCTCCAATGACGTCTGAAGGTCGTGTAGCCGGACTATCCTTCTCTATGTTTGGACAAGTCAACATGGCCATCATGAAGCTATTTTGTTTTTCTTCTCCTCTATTTCGTCATTACAACTCGTTGCCAGGCCTAGAGAGAAATAATTCTATACTTTTCAAGCGACCACTTTTCCGGACGCCTTTCTCTAGATCTCCTGCTATTCTGTTTGCTCTCGGGGATTCTCACTGAAATATAACAAAGAAAAGCCTAGCATTAATGGGAAAAAAAAATCATAGCTAGGATTATCTTTAGACTATTGTTACTTTCATGGAAATGGTGTAGGAGGCCACAATGGCGACTTTGTTATTTTTGTAGCGAGTCAGAGCTGTTACTGGATTTTAATAAATTATTTCGCTGGCTTAACAATTTGATTTGGTTTCGGAGGTAGGGATTTGAGAGAAGGTAGGAACTAGAAAGGAGGTAGGAAATAGAAAGGAGGTAGGAAATAGAAAGGAGGTAGGAAATAGAAAGGAGGTAGGAAATAGAAAGGAGGTAGGAAATAGAAAGGAGGTAGGAAATAGAAAGGAGGTAGGAAATAGAATGTTGATACTAAACTTGAAAGGAAATGGAAAACAGCAGATATGAAATAGAGGGAAGTTTTGGAAATCGAAAGCAAATAGGAAATCGGGAGTAGATAATGAAGAGAATGTGTATTTCAAGTATACAAATCCCTATCAACTGTTTGCAAACCAAACTTTGTAGCTGGTATAGACATTCAATTATTTGAAGTGGGCTATATGCAAATGTTTGGAGAAGCCAAAGCCGGAAACAATGAAAAATTATTAACAACGCTTGAAGCTTATGACATTTTTACGATCACCAGACAGCAATGACACTCAATCATTTTAGGAGTCGGGAAAAAACAAATATTGATCTCAAATCATTGGCATTTCTTTTTCTTTTCAGTTTTCAAACAATCGAGTATGAATGCCCGGGGTTTCTTTTCTCTTTTTATTTTATTCATCAACAGTTTTAAATTCGTAATGACGTCATCAGGTTCTAAATCTGTTCAAAGTGCTGCAAATATGATGTCGACTTCTAAAGTAATCAACATGAAAGGTTCCATGCATTCTGTACACGGGAAATCTTTCGGCGTCTTTGAAATTCCAACTCCGGTCAAATTTGTTTTGAAGTCTTAGCACTAGAAGTCCTACAAAGACAAAAAAGTTCTCAATCCATTGGCATTTTCTGTAGCGTCCAGGTCTTCGTGTTGCCATTTTTAGAACTCATTTAACGAATTCCAGTGAAGATTTCTTTTAAAGTCCAATTAAAACTTATAAAATTTTCTTTTATATATGTATAGCCTATATTTGTCAGAAATAAACATATTTACCCTTTATATTTGTATTAAACCAATCGGTCACACGCTTGTTGATTTGAAGAAAGTTTTCAAGTTAGTCTGGCATGGGGCTTTCTGGGCGACAAAAGTACAATCTAAAGAAGTAATTAAAGTAATCCAGACCTTTACAAACAGGCCACTATTGCAATGTACTTCAACAATAACATTGGGGACTGTTTTAAAACCACAGTTGGGGTGAGACAAGTCTTCCTATTTTAATCATGTTTCAATACCTTTCTTGAAAGGATGTGTGTGTATTTGTTTGTGTGTGTGAGTGTGTTGATTCACGTGTCAGAAATTCATATATCTGTGTGTGTGTGTGTGTGTGGATTCACGTGTCAGAAATTCATATATCTGTGTTTGTGTGTGTGTGTGTGGATTCACGTGTCAGAAATTCATATATCTGTGTTTGTGTGTGTGTGTGTGTGTGTGGATTCACGTGTCAGAAATTCATATATCTGTGTTTGTGTGTGGTGTGTGTGTGTGTGGATTCACGTGTCAGAAATTCATATATCTGTGTGTGTGTGTGTGTGTGTGTGTGGATTCACGTGTCAGAAATTCATATATCTGTGTTTGTGTGTGTGTGTGGATTCACGTGTCAGAAATTCATATATCTGTGTTTGTGTGTGTGTGTGTGTGGATTCACGTGTCAGAAATTCATATATCTGTGTTTGTGTGTGTGTGGATTCACGTGTCAGAAATTCATATTTCTGTGTTTGTGTGTGTGTGTGGATTCACGTGTCAGAAATTCATATATGTGTGTGTGTGTGTGTGGATTCACGTGTCAGAAATGCATATATCTGTGTTTGTGTGTGGTGTGTGTGTGTGTGTATTCACGTGTCAGAAATTCATATATCTGTGTGTGTGTGTGTGGATTCACGTGTCAGAAATTCATATATCTGTGTTTGTGTGTGTGTGTGTGGATTCACGTGTCAGAAATTCATATATCTGTGTGTGTGTGTGTGTATTCACGTGTCAGAAATTCATATATCTGTGTTTGTGTGTGTGTGTGGATTCACGTGTCAGAAATTCATATATCTGTGTTTGTGTGTGTGTGTGTGTGTGGATTCACGTGTCAGAAATTCATATATCTGTGTTTGTGTGTGTGTGTGTGTGGATTCACGTGTCAGAAATTCATATATCTGTGTTTGTGTGTGTGTGTGTGGATTCACGTGTCAGAAATTCATATATCTGTGTTTGTGTGTGTGTGTGTGTGGATTCACGTGTCAGAAATTCATATATCTGTGTTTGTGTGTGTGGATTCACGTGTCAGAAATTCATATATCTGTGTTTGTGTGTGTGTGTGGATTCACGTGTCAGAAATTCATATATCTGTGTTTGTGTGTGTGTGTGTGGATTCACGTGTCAGAAATTCATATATCTGTGTTTGTGTGTGTGTGTGTGGATTCACGTGTCAGAAATTCATATATCTGTGTTTGTGTGTGTGTGTGTGTGGATTCACGTGTCAGAAATTCATATATCTGTGTTTGTGTGTGTGTGTGTGGATTCACGTGTCAGAAATTCATATATCTGTGTTTGTGTGTGTGTGTGGATTCACGTGTCAGAAATTCATATATCTGTGTTTGTGTGTGTGTGTGTGTGGATTCACGTGTCAGAAATTCATATATCTGTGTTTGAGCTGACATTTTATGAACGTCTTCCGGCGATAAGCTCCCCTTGGATCCTGCTCATTGGCTAAATAACTGAGATTAAAGAAGTAGTAGCTCAGTGTTGCTACTTACGAAATGGGGGACACTTGATTCTGGTCCGCTTCGCGACCGACATTGTCCAGTTTTATTTCTGATGCCTTCACTGCATGGAAGGTATTGACGATAGAGCCCAGTGTTTCCCAAACTGTGTTCCGCGGAACCCTAGCGTTCCGCGAGGCCTGAATAGGCGTTCCAGGAACTACCGGAATAATTAACTAGTAGGCCACCACATGATTTAACCTCTCTATAAAAAAATAGCCAAGTGTCCCGCTAAATACTTAGATTGTGCGAAATGTTCCGTTAGAGAAAACGTTTGGAAACCACTGATGTAGACCATACCCTGAGCATGGGAAGCGTGTTTAAAAATCATAAGAGAGAGAACTCTTACGTAATTTCAAACTCTTTCCTCGTAGTGAATTGAGAATCCTTTATAAACTTCACCTGTTCAAATGCATTTCTCCTGGTGAAGAGCTTAGTACTATGATTCTAATGGACCATGGTGTATTGATGTTTGCTCGTAAAGAACTGCAGTACCGCACATGTCAACTCTTTTTTTTTTGTCTCGAGGGACTTCCTCCTCATTAGAGCCAAGATGTGGTCAAGTGAACTTTAAAGTGGAAACGCATGGCTAAACTCCCTGCCAGACCAATCAGATAGATCTAGTTCCTCCCTCCACTTCCTGAATAGCCCCCACGAGTGTTTCGTGTTACTTTCAAACTGGACTTAAGTGTTTTTACGTTTATTTTAGCCATTTCACTTACACTGTTGACCCTGCTGCTGACAGTGGACACGTTCGATAGTCAAACTATTTTTCTGTTTATCAATGTCGAATTAAGTAAGTAAATTAGAATCAACTTGGAAATTGGAAGTTACCGTAACAATAAAGTTAACTTCTTTGTCATTACAAATAAAATAGCAATTCGAGCTTGTTGTATTGATTCATATTTTATAGCTATATTTGTATGAAATTCAATAAGTTTTTTTTTATATTTAGGTGCCTATTAACGGAAACAGCTGTTAGTAACCTTTGTAGGCATTTTTATGTGATCTTTGATACGTTTCTCGACTCTATATATATTTTCTAAGATTCTTATATGATATTTAATATAATCTTGAATGTGAGACTGTATATTTGGAAAGCTTTTCTATTCCATGTTTTTGAAACATTTTTGCACATAGAGTTAATAGAGACGTGTCCTGTCAAATATTTTTGTAGGTTTTTTTTTTTTTATAGTTTTGTAGTCAATAGCCTGGTGGACCTATTAATACTTTATACCGTTCAAACAATAACATCAAACATCCAGTTATTAATCTATACAATATCTTTCAAAAAGCGCTGACATATAATACATACAAATACGATAAAGCAACTGTGTGAGAAAATGTATGTGTCGTGGTCCACGGGAGCACTTTTCTAAAACACCGATTGTAAAAGTATCATCTTGATAGATATTTTTAGCGGAAACAAGCATGATCTATATAACTTTAACGGAAGACTATTTCAGTTAATAAACTCTCTCTTTTAATTTCAGATTGATGTTGGTTTGTCTAATTCTAAATTTTCTAGTTTAATTCTTTTTGTAGAGTGAAACCTTAGTAACAAAAAAAAAAAAACTTATTAATGCTAATGACAAAATGTCTTGTGTCTTTTTTTTTTTCCCTTTCAATCTTAACGATAATGTATTTGTGAAGTTTGCACGCGACTCCAGTGGTTATAATAAACCAGCCATCCATTACGCTGCAGAGTCAAGAGGGGAGGGGAGAGACTGCACTCGGGTGACAGGACTAAGTCATAAAAATCTACTGTCGTCTAAGAACCGAAGCGTGCAGACCAGGGGAAGAATACAACAAGCATCGATTTTTGATCGCCGCACATCGATGGTTGAAATGAGAGTCCCTTGTGTATTAGAATGAATCATTTATTCGGGACAGGAATATAAACAAAACTGTTTCCGCCTCCATAACGTCCTGACCTTACAGCGGACTTGTTCTTCTCCCCCCCCCCCACCCCCACCCCTAAAACATATCGACAGAATTTTTTGTTTAGTAATCGCCTGAAGCGGACATAGTTATGACTATTTGGCACATCAGCACATTTTATGTTAGTAGTGCCCGGACATAAGTAGTGGCTAGTTGACGGTAAGGAGGGAAACACAAGGATCGTGTCATTTCCTGGTAGTAGCTTTTTTTTTTTTAATGAAATAATAAATGTACGCGTATTGCTTTTGTTGTTTTTTTTCTGCTTTATTTTTGTCTCCCCTTATGCCCTTTTCTTCCTGGATAGTCTGGAGCCACTGCTACATCACTCTTGTTACTGCAAGGCGCTCAAGTCTTTTTGGTATTTCAATCAAAACATCCCAATCTAAACAATTCCCTTATGGTGTTAGCGGATGGCCGGCACCTGATCTCTGCCTGATCTAGCTTTTGTGGTAGAAATCGAACGCTTCTGTGTCCGTCGCAATGTCATGGTGACCCGGGAGCGGCTTATTGACCAGTCTCTGCATCTAAGAATATCTCGCCTTCTGCTGTCTCTTGGTTTGTCAACTGAAACGTGTGTGCATGCGTGCATTGATGTGTTTAGTTACTAACTGGAGATGTATGTTCTACTATTCACTTCACTGGTCATCTAGTTGACCAGTCTCCACCCATTTCCTTTTTTTAAATAATATATGTAGTCCGTAGGTTTTCACACAGAGTTAGGCACATTCCATTCACTCTTTGATGTTCTCCCCCCCCCCCCCTCTTTTTGTATTGCCCCACGTCAGTACCATAGATGGCCTCCTTCAGCCATAGAACGACTATGATTCATCTCGTAGTGCATTTTGTTCACGTGACTTTAAAGACCTGTGACATCAGCCGAAGTAACTCTCTGTCAATGGCGCTTCAATGATGCTCTCCCCTAGGTCCTAGACGACTTGTACGTTAACCATGTCTCGACCGTGAAAGCGAAGTTCCAGATGCACATTTTGTGTAGGTATATTCTCTATTCATTTACACCTTGAATGACTAGGTCTATTATGTAGGATTCCGTTCAATGTAATCACTTCTTAGAATCGCTCTACTTTTTTCCATCTGCCTTCTTCTCCCTTTCACGTGACCTACAATGTAGGCACCGACTTTAATATAAACCACATCGTTTGGCTTTAATGTCATGCAGGAATGACTTGAAAACTATCAACTCTATAAACCAGTCTCTCATAGACACGGTAAGAGCAGTGATTCCTAACCTACTACATTTGGTCCGTGACTCGGCGCTGACTCCTCTAAAGTCTAAAGCCCTGCCAAATGTGAACATATTTAAATCGCTCAGGTTTGGTTCCACCGGACTCGACGATGATTTGTATTGATGCGTCTCTTGACGTGGGTCGGAAATATATAGCCCCCCCCACCATGATTGAAAACATTTGGGCACCTCTGCCTAAAAGTATTTATTTTAGCGCATCTTAACGTCTGTTTAAGCCGACACATCGCTGCTAACGTGGTTTTCATTCGGCACATGTAATCACACGTTCCTGCCGGATAATGGGAAGGTATTTACCCTATACTCAGTAATAGCTTACATGACGAGCTATCTAACTCGTACTATTGTGTTAACTGGGCCCAGGGTTACTTTGATAATAATTGAGTTTTACGTGAGCTCTGGCTTAGTGTGCCGTTTTCTCACTTGATTTAAATCGTTTACTAACTATTGGAGATTTCAATGATACATTTTTATCACAGTAATCTTTTTTTCTTTACAATTTTATTTCTAAAATGTGGTCTTCCTTCTTTAAGCAATATTAATACAATGTAGTCGACATTGAACCCAAAGAGTTGTTTGCGAAATTCAATATAGAAAAAAGTTCCCTTTCATTCTTGTCGTCTATAGGACAAATGATGTAAAAGTCGTCTGTTTATGTGGGTTAACGAGGGTGTGATGTGGCCAGCACAACGACCAACCGCCTTTACTAATGCCATGTACTCATTAGAGCTGGGTGGACTTACAGGCGCCCAAAGAGCCCGATATTAAAAATCCCAGTCTTCACCAGGATTCGAACCAGGGACTCCGGTTCGGAAACCAAGCGCTTTGCTGCTCAGCCACCGGGCCTCAATTCAATATGTGCTTTAATAAAATGAGGAAGATTGAGAGAGATTTTGATAAAGATAAAATAAGCGAAGTCAAGTAGACAAAATAAACGATGTGATGTCAAGTAGACAAAATAAGCGATGTCAAGTAGACTAAATAAACGATGTGATGTCAAGTAGACAAAATAAGCGATGTCAAGTAGACAAAATAAGCGATGTGATGTCAAGTAGACAAAATAAGCGATGTGATGTCAAGTAGACAAAATAAGCGATGTCAAGTAGACAAAATAAGCGATGTCAAGTAGACAATATAAGCGATGTCAAGTAGACAAATAAACGATGTGATGTCAAGTAGACAAAATAAACGATGTGATGTCAAGTAGACAAAATAAGCGATGTGATGTCAAGTAGACAAAATAAACGATGTGATGTCAAGTAGACAAAATAAGCGATGTGATGTCAAGTAGACAAAATAAGCGATGTCAAGTAGACAAAATAAGCGATGTGATGTCAAGTAGACAAAATAAGCGATGTGATGTCAAGTAGACAAAATAAGCGATGTCAAGTAGACAAAATAAGCGATGTCAAGTAGACAATATAAGCGATGTCAAGTAGACAAAATAAACGATGTGATGTCAAGTAGACAAAATAAACGATGTGATGTCAAGTAGACAAAATAAGCGATGTGATGTCAAGTAGACAAAATAAACGATGTGATGTCAAGTAGACAAAATAAGCGATGTGATGTCAAGTAGACAAAATAAGCGGTGTCAAGTAGACAAAATAAGCGATGTCAAGTAGACAAAATAAACGATGTCAAGTAGACAAAATAAGCGATGTGATGTCAAGTAGACAAAATAAGCGATGTCAAGTAGACAAAATAAACGATGTGATGTCAAGTAGACAAAATAAATAATGTGATGTCAAGTAGACAAAATAAGCGAAGTCAAGTAGACAATATAAGCGATGTCAAGTAGACAAAATAAGCGAAGTCAAGTAGACAAAATAAGCGAAGTCAAGTAGACAAAATAAGCGAAGTCAAGTAGACAAAATAAGCGAAGTCAAGTAGACAAAATAAACGAAGTCAAGTAGACAAAATAAGCGAAGTCAA